>JAUZTA010000027.1:5587969-5601645 GCA_034780835.1 Ctenochaetus striatus
GAGAGCAATGACACTCTTTGAGTGTATTTGAACGCAGTTATTAGAGTTACAACAACACATTCACATGAGGGTGTTTTTGTTGTTGTTGTTGTTGTTGTTGTTGTTATAGAAGTTGTTTTGCTGAGTTTAGAAAAGTTAGGCTTAAGAGGAGAGAACTCCTACACTTTGCACTATTACTGGCAAACATTGTTGGAAAAAAGGCTGTGGTATTACTGGGCAGGTGTGTAGTGAAAGAATGAGGAACAAGTTTTTATTTAACGTGAGCATGTGCATTCAGACTGATAAAGTTTAGTCAATTAAAGGTAAAAAAAACAAACAAACAAAAAAAAAACATCCATTCACCAGTTTATTCAACATTTTGGCTCATTTCCAGATTACAAATTGCTCCTCCTTCACAGACGCACTGATTGATTTTCACACCATCAAACTATTGTCTGCCTATCTCTAACTCTCAGCCTCTGGTGTTTCTGTTTCTTACTGATCTTTTTCTTGACTATTTCTCATCTTGGGAATGAGTGCTGCCCGAGGGTGGAGGGCCACCGTCGCCAAACTATTACAGAATGATGAGATAGGGGTGAGGTTGGAGGGATGGAGGGATGGAGGGGGGTGGTGAAGCACAGCTGGTTCATAGTGAGCTCAGCCAAATGGAATTATAAAAAAGACCATCATTTTGTGTCATAGCTTGCTCAGAGATTGATGGAGAGTGTGGCTCATGCTCACCTGTGTCAGTAAACCGCATGAATCTCGTACGCACGCTCGGTTATTTCATAGTAGACTGTTCTCAGGTCTTTCTGCCTTCATTTGATTGAGTTGAAGAACTCATGCTGGTTGATGCGACCAAAGAGATCTATTAGCAATACAATTTGTCACATATATCTTGATAACAGTACATGGGATTTGCTACCTGGTTACTTGTTAAAGGACATTTGAAAACAGGTTGACAGGTGTACACTGAATCTGCTGCACAAAGACAGATGTTTTCCTAACTTTTGATTATTGTTATTGGAACAATTGTCATGTGTGTTCAGTAATTTTTTGATTTTGGGAGATCTGCACAGTTAAGTTGCCATGTTTTGAACCTCATATAGGGCTACGTAGCAATCTATATAAGGAGGTTCTCCTTTTTTAAGTCACTTTTACACACAAAAGGACCTTTATGTGCGATGTGGCTCAAACAGCATTAAACTACCTTTGCATGAAGCAGGAAACAAAGAAGTAGCCTGATGATTTTTCAAACTTTGTGTGGTTGTATTTTTAATATGGAAAGTACAGTGCACACCCCAAGTTAAAGATGCACTTCCTGTGATTAAAATCGTAGGAACACTGACTGTTCAAACAGGTATAACCTTGTTCCCTTGTTCAAAAAAAGTGATTGTCTTTGTGTTTTCTTATGTAATTGTCATACTGGTGACAAGGAAAGGCTGGGCAGCTCCGTCAGTGGTAATTGTAGGTTTGGTGATAAGATTTTCAGTGTTTTCCTGTTCACAAGTTGAGGTGTGTTTGAGCAAAACACTGAACTTCAAAAATCGCTCAATGTGTGAGTTTGTTGAGAAGAGAAATACCAGTTGTCAAAGTGACTCTTGGGGCTGATGATATGGACCTAAAATCAGTATTTTCAGGCTGATTTGGTTGATCAAAATAAAATGCATGCCAGGGTTAGAAGTTAGTTCAATAATAAAAGAATACAAAAAACAGTAAATACCAGGGCTTTAAGAAGGACTGAGCAACGTGGATGCAACTTAGTAACATTTATTGTTCCATAAAACTTAATATTGATATTCTTATTATATTTTAGAGATTGATATTAATACTTAAGTTAAGTTTTTAAGTTTCAAAAAGACATCACTTTTTTGTAGTAGAAAAGACAAGGCTTATTCCATCTTAAGAAACAGCTGTTAATATTTTAGACAATAGCTAGTCTCAAATTGTGACTTCAGAGGTTGTTCACAGTTTTTAAAACTCTCTCTTTCAATTTAATACCTTCTATTTTCAGTGAGAGCAGTGGCCAGGCTTAGCTTCATCATTTTTAAGCCTTGACAAATTGACATGGTCAGCCATGAAGATGGAGGAGTCAGTCTTACAGTATTTGAATTGAGTCTACTTCTCCAGATTAAAAAGTCAAGAAGTGCTTCAATTAACCCTACTTGACTCTTCTTGTTATCTTGTTATGTTATTTCCATATCATTGTCATGGTTTTGTCTTGTTTGATTTTGTTTTTGTTGGGTTTTACAAGGTTTTTGTTAGTCTTATAAAGCTGGAAAAGGTGCACAGATTCTCTCATACGCAGTTGCTCTGATCAGTATTTATTTATACCTATTGAAACATCAATTCAGTACATTTACTTGGAGTCAGGTAACCATTAACCAGTAATTTAAACAGCCAAATGTAAAGCAGTGAAAACCAAGTCATTCAGACTTCTAGAGACTACTTTGTTACTTCTCTTTTTTTCATAATTTTGGTTGAGTTATTTTAAATTTGAAGATGCTCTGCTTGGCAGTATTCAGGCCATATCAAGGATGCAGCGATTACAGCAGGACTGTGCAAATTCAAACTAAAATTTTTGTTCTTCCTTGTGGCAGAGTTGTTTTAGCTCTGCTCGTTCTGATTGGCAGATCAGCTGGGTGGTCAACGCAGCATGACACTGAGTTAGAGTTAAAGTTGACTAGGCTTCATGTTCCATGGCTGGGCTGCTGTGCTTCTGTCTACACTGTCATGCTTAATCAAACTACCCACATATAAACAAATGTTAGAACCTGCATGTTTGCCACGAAATGTTTGAATGAGGAGTTACTTTGCCTGTTTATAGTCTTTCGCATGCACCTGTGTCTTTTTAAAAAAACAGAAACCAGGTTACCCATATTCATAGCCAATGAATCTGCCTTCCCCAGGAGGGATCTAGCTGTGGAAATCAGGTTTTCCTCATTTCCCTCCTTTACATGTCAATTAAGAAATTAGGTAATCTAACCAGGTTACCAAAGTGCATTTTGATTCTTAGTCAGTCTTAAGTGCCAACCACTTAAGTTCATCCGAAGTGATTGGCTGTCAAAGCATCTGACACCACAGCTCACATCTGTCTCCTAGCAACAGTCAAAATTGGTTACTTTTCACCATGAAGGTGATCCTTCTCTAACCTAAACCATGACCACAGTCTTTCTCAGTTGCAGTAGAGGGCCTTTTGAAGTGGCCTGAAAAAGTGTCTTTGTGTCATTATGGATAGATTCTAGATCAGCAAAATACTAGTTTGGCTTTTAAGACAAGTTCTCCTAAATTCAATGTAAGTTTGTCCAAACCCCCTTGAATGACACATAGAAGCATTTTCTGATCTAATGTTTATGACAGCAGGAGGAAATTACTCGCCTGCATCTTCCTCCTTTGTTCCCATCATAATTACTGCAGGAGAGGGCGACAAGGCTTTGTGCCTTGGATGTTGACAAAAATTGTTTCGAGGGCACTCGCTGTAATGACTAATGCTGACATTTGTCTTGGGAAGGCAGTCTCTGTTTTTGAGACAGCTTGGCTTACCCACAAGTGCACAAGTTAGTTTCTCTTCCAAATCTTGATAGACTGTTTCTCTAACTCCCTAGAAACACATCAATACACCATTAATGGCAACAGTAGATGGCAAAGTGGTAAAGAAGGCAGTGACTTTGAGGTCCTTCCTTTCCCTGTTTTGGTTTGGATTTTCCTAAACCACCATGGCACAAACATTGTTTTGGTTTTATATTATTTCACAAAACTGAAAAGATAAGGTTTGTATGTCTCATTGTAAAACAACAAATCTTTTTATTGAAAAGCCTTAAAAACCAATACAGAAACAAATAAGACTGTAATCCTGCCTGTAAAATAATATATATGTTTTTAATATATATGTTTTTAATATGTTTTTTTCTGTTTTTAACCCTGGCATAGCAGATGTGCTCTCCCTGATTAAAGAACCCTACTTTCCATCCCACAGAGGAAAATGCAGACAAACCAGAAGAGTGGCTTCCTTGTTTTTTCTGAGAGATCTGATACTTTTAAGAGGCCATTTTCTTTCTTCCTTGTTCCTTGTTGCGTCAAGGGCCCTCAGAGCCTACATGGTGCCTGGCAGTCCTATGGAGAGAGTAAATGGCTGCAGAATGAAAAGCCTAAGATGGGAGGAGCCAGTCTGTGACAGCTCAGTCAGTACCCACACTCAGCTATTTCTAGATGGCAATTAGCAGAGGAATAAATACATACAGTAATGGTATTGACTAAGTGTGATGAGTGTTCAGTCAGGCTACTGTGAAAAAATTGCGTCGGAAAAATGTAAAAACTGCAGTAATGGCAGCTAAATACAGTACATGCAGGTGGACTATTTGTCGCTGGTGCCTCATTGGCTTCTTCGTTTGTGCAGATCAGCACAAAAACTGAAGCTTGTGTGATTTTTATTTGGTTATGCAAGCTAAAGGCCTGGTGTGGATTCATGAAGGCAATAACTGTGAGCATTTTGTGGGCCACCAGATGCCATAGGTAAGGAGTAGGTGAGGCCAGACCAGGTCAGCAAACACAGCAGCACTGTGCTGTGCTGGAATGACACGGACACAAGCACAGCCTCACGTCTGGGGGAAGGGGGGTGGGGATAGAGGGGGAATAATCCTCTGGCCATCTGCTGCTTTTGCTGTCCTGTGTGTGTTTATGCTTATGTGAGTGTGTGTGTGCGTGTGTGTGTGTGTGTTTGTGCGTAAGGCTGTGACTCACGTGGGACAGGGAATTCACTTCCTTCTTCACATTCCCTCCTTTTCATGATGATACTACTTTTGTGGTATCAGACTCACCCGCCTCTGGTGGTGAGTCTTTGCTGATCGCCACTTTGTTGATTTTTTCTTCAGAAGCACTTCTTTCCCAAGTAACTTTAAAAAAGATGACAAAAAGACAGTATTACGCATTGAATATATCCAGAAACAAACGTCCTTTTTGTTTAATACTTATTTGAAAGCTAGCGTGCTGACAAGCTAAACTAAGACCGTGACAGTTTTGAATGTTATAGCTGCCTGGCATCGCTGCAGTTAGCATTTCTAGCTGGTTAGCATGCTTGCTGATGGTAGCATTGCTGTGATGGAGTAAAACCTCTGTGGTATGGCTGCATACCATACTAATATTTTCCTCAAACTGAGGCAATATAACGAGAAAATAGAGAAAACAGGCTGTGGTAACCACTTTTGCTTAAAATTTGTAAAACTCAGGACAGCCACATTGCATCTGCAGCACCAGTCCAATATGGCTCCCGCTAGTGAGTGACATACTGGAAGTTGGTTGAAGCTTCAGGGACTATCATGAAAGCTGGGTGTGTATATGGGGTAGGCCCATGGTTTGCAATAAGACCTTCCAACTGCATGTTCAGTTACCTATGGTGCTTACAGGGCCAACCCCTCCCATAGCAACGTATCAGCAGTGTGTGTTATTTATACTTGATGGAGCTTGCATCCTGCTTTACAGTGATATTTGTTTTGTCACCACAACCACACTCATTCACTCCTGGGAGTTTCCTAATACCCTGCAGCAGCCCCACTGAAGCAAGTGTGTGTTTAAAGATGTGTGTTTCGTGTGTGCATGTTTTTGGAAGCACCAAACTAACTTCTGGACAATGCAGTCATTTTTTTAAAGCAACAAAGTCAGGATTAGGACATGGTTTTAGTTGACAAAATTCATATATTTTTGTATTCATATTTGTTGGGTAGAAATGATCTTACTCTCAAAGCTCCAGAGTTGAAGCTTGGTGAACTTAGTGAACTTTGTAGATCATTTATCTGATTACTCTGCTTCTCACCACCGTGACCCCTGGGGCTGAAATCTAAGCAATGAGAAGTGTTGTTTTGTTTTGCTGTGTTGTGGCTGGAGCAGCATCTAATACATTTTTTAATTTTCAGTTAACTTATTATTATTTCTGTTAAGTTATATGATTGTTGCCAAAACAAACATACTCATTTTATTGAAATATTTGCTAAATAATTTTCTGTCAATTGAGTGCTTGCATGGTCAACTAACTGCTTTAGCTGTCATTGTGGTAAATACAAAGTATTGATCAAGTTTAGTTTATTTTTCTGTGAAACACAATTGCATCATTAATCACACCCGTATTTGTGTCAAACAGGGAGATTTTTGGTGTGCTACATGTAATTTCCCTCTTGTTTTGTTGGTAGACAGTTAAAATAGGTTAGATAATGCAGTAGTGATTGAGGATATCTGTGTATGTGTATGTATGTGTATGTATGTGTATGTATGTGTGTGTTTGTGTGTTTGTGTCTGTACTTGCTATAAAGAAACACTTCAACAAATTTTTAACCTGCAGAGTGAGGAGAATTGTGGGAAATGAGGACATTTTTGGACAGTCCTCATTTTTGGACAGTTAAAGGACTGTTTTAAGGGGAAGACTTGATCTTAAGAGATAAGCGCTAGATAATTGCTAGTGATGGTTAAGTTTAGAATAAGGGGCTAGGGAATGCATTCTGTTGATTTGGGTCCTCAAGATAAAGAAGTACAGTATGTGTTTGTGTGTGTATTTATGGTGTGCCTGTGGTCATGTCATCATCCATGAAGCCTCATCCCTGGACCCCCTTCCACTAGATCACTCTTGGACCTCTTAATGCATCTCTAATTGGCTCATTATCGTAGTGTAGCAGGGGCACAGCAGGGGAAGAAATCTCAGTTAATTTGTGATTATGCAGGGTGATGTGAGGCATACTTGCTACTGTAACACCTTGAGACACTGAGGTGGAGGATTATTACCAGGAAAATAAGCTTGTCAGTTATTTATATAGAACTTTCTATTACCTTATATTCTTTCTTTCAGGTTGTATCACTATTTCTGGGACTCGAATGGCTCATGAATAAATGAATCCATCAATTATTATTATATAATCTACATTTTTTCATGATTTTTTTTCTGTATAAGAATGGTGTTAGTGTATAATTGGTTTGTATGCAAACTGAAAGAACAATCAAATACAAGAAGTTCTTAAAAGGCTCAGAGACACTGAAGGTTTATGATGTGATGGTAACTGGATGAATGCTATCAGCTAAAACAAATTGTTTTATTATTGAGAAGTTTAAGAACAGCTACTGGATGGTCCCAGTGGACTGTTTTGTCAACCTCTTCGTACTAATACAGCTGTAAATCAGTGCGTCTTTCACTACAGTTTAGTGTACAGCTCATGTTATGCCTGTCACTCAGGCCTTTAGCTTGCGTGGTGGCATTTTGTACAATCATGCTCTATAACTGTTCTGTTTTTGCATTTTTTTTTGTGAACTGTGTGTCTCCACAATCAGTAACCTGACTGTCAACATAACTTCACTGTCAGCAAAGGGTCAGAGGATGGACAGTAGTAAAGAAAGATGCTCGAACACACGTTAGTCACTTTATATTGATCAACACACACATTCATCAGGTTGGCTTGGTGAGGTCTGCGGGGGCTGTCATTTAATGGAAGTGAGAGGGTGTTAATGACATGGCCACCAGGTTGCCAACCTCCACACACTCATACCCACTGTGAGTCGAAGGACTGGAGCTAAAAATAGACTCTCCGTCTGGCCTCTTGTAATGACACTGCTCCAGTCCACGTCTGTCTGCCTGCTAAGCGTGGCCGATCTTTTGCTGCTGTTCAGCTGAATTTATTTTTTTATGTAATAGTGGACCTAGGAGAAATGAACAAGTGGAGAACAAAGGATTTAAGTGCTGCATGAGTAATGTTTTAATAAATTTTTACCTGCCAGCAAACTGTTTTTTTCTCTTTCTCTTTTCTTCTCTTGTCCAGCTACAGAACATGGAGATCAAAAAGTTAACGGTTCACATCTGCTGGACGGGATGTAGTGACTTGCTGAAGAATTTTATTACATAATTTTTTTTAAAAAACCCATCAGGTGTTTTGCTATAACTTACCACTGTTATAAAGGCAATATCCAAAACGCTTATAGATTCTTCTTTTCTGCTTGTTTTTTAGTCCAGTGTACAAGCACATTTCAGGCACAGATATCAGATAGATTTTCATCTGCAGTGGTGGCTGTTTGACAGTGAAATTTTAAAAATCCCATGATCCCACAGTGTCATCAAACTATATCTTTTGTTTTCATTGTTTATATTTAGAAACCTCTGGTAGCAGAAAAGATAGACAATGCATTTAAATAACCCCCTGACATTATTGTTTAGCATCACCATGGTGTGGGTCTTTTGGTTTTTAATTAAAATGTCTTGACAGCTATTGGGTGAATTGCCATGAACTTTGGTACAGACATTCATGTTCCCATCAGGATGAGCTGTAACAACCTCACAGAGCCCTAACCTCTTCGTCCAACACTATCATCAGGACAAAGTTTCTTTTCATTCAGTATTTTTGTGGAATGCAATACCTGCAGAACAGCTGTACAATGTGTTTTCTGCTAATTATGACAGCATGCTAACTACCTAAACTGAGATGATGAACATAGCTGACATTGTACCAGCTCTTTACGTTTCATTATTCATTATTTACTGGTTGCTCTATCAATGAGTGTTCATTAAAGGTTTGAAATGGAAGAAGAAAAGGCATTTACCTTTAATTTTTCTTAAATTTTTCATTTTTGTTGTTTTAAGATCTTCCTTGTTTAGGGCATTACGCAAAAATTGGATCATCAGTCAAATAAAATCAGAACGATGGTTGGATCGGTGAAATGTTCAGACATAGACGCAACTCTTAGACTTCTTTCAGGACTCCTGGACAAGCTAGAGAGTCATTTCCTCGTGTCAGCGTGAGGTTTCGGAGAACCAAAAACGTTGTTATTTCCAACCTTGAGCTTCAAAGCAGCACTTTCACATGTCACTTCAAAGAGATCAAACCAGAGCCACCAGAGCCGTCATTAAGTGGTCACAGTGTGAGCGTCATCTAATGAAGCGAGAAATGTCATCGGTACAGTGGAAATGACATATAATCATTTTGACTTTGTAATATTTTCTACTGTTATTATTTCTTCAAAGTCAGGCTAAAACACAGTTTCCGTCAGAGGCTTTTTAGCCTTGTGAAAAATTTGAGGATGGGTTTCAAGCATGCCCATTTACTCTTGATGTAGTTTTGAAGTTTTGTAGTCTTGGGGCTCCAACAATAACGCAGAAGTAAATTAAGTGACAGAGATAATTTGCCTGATATGTTATCCAAGTGACACAGAAAATACACAGCAATCCTGAACTTCAGTGAGCATGTCCACATTTTATTGTAAAACTTTTTAAGCTCACCATGTGGTTTGTAGGGATTCTTCACTTATCATGATACAAATGGTATTTTGTCCATCTGGCAAACCACTGGGATTTAGTTGTTTAGTGTCTGTGTACTCTGGGAGCTGGATGGCTGCAGTGATGAATAAAGTTGCACTTTTGCTCATGTGGATGCTGTCAAAAGAACTCAACATGCACTTTGACTCATTTAACCTTTCACTGAGTTCAGCCCGAACCTCTTTCCTCTAAAGTCCTGTAACTTTGCAAACTAGCAGTACAAAGTTAATGTATGGCATCTGCTTTTACACTTGACATCAGAGGCAAAATTCCCTCTTGTGGTCTAATTGATCAACTATTTAATCTCTAGTTGTTTGTTGTTATTTAGTTATTCAGTTTAATTCTCCATATATATATTTTTGTCAAGCAGCATTTTTTTAATATTTCTAAGGAAAAAAACAGTTTATTATCATTGAAGTGTATTTTTGCATCACATCTATCAGTAATATTTCATTATTTTAATATATATATATCAACTTACTGTATGTGCATAGCAATGTTACTAAAAAGAGCTACATGATGCTTACAAATTAGCCAAATTTATTTAGAAGAGGAAAAAAAAGCAAACTGAAATTATTGGACGAACTATCTATTGTGAGCAGCCATCTGACTTCCTGGTTCTACTTTGACCTCCAGTTGTATTTACACATTTTTCCTGAGTGCTGAGGGATTAATAACAACATTTGGGGTCGCTTACTTTCAGTTTTACCTCCAAATTAAGTGTTTTTGATTTTCTTTCTAAACTTCTTTGTAACTTGTCTTATTTGATTGATTGATTTTACTAATGTGGCAGAATTCTAAGATCTAAGCCTTTTGGCTGTACTTTGTTATCATTACTAAAAAAATTATGACAAAAACAAGACCTAAGATGTAATAAAGCAGAACTCTATTTAAAACAATCTATAAGTCAAGAGAGTGACTGGCAGTGTTCACGTCAGTCTTGATTAAAGCTTTAACTATCACAGAGCCTTCTACATGTCTAAAATCTAAATTACTCTCTAAATTTTTTCTTATTAAAGCAATAAAACCTGCAGAAAAAACAAAACATGAACATCATGCAAAGGCAAAGCTCAGCATTTTTTAAATCATTGCAACCTCAACTTCAGCTAGGAGGATGCCAAATATTGGCTACATCTTTTGTTAGAAATATTATTGTAAAGCCATCTGCAGCATAGACAGGCAGTTCAGATGTGTTTGTAACATAATAATTCACCACTGTACAGCTCTCTCTTTACGTGACTCATCACATGAAAACCAGCATCTGTTGGTTTTCTCCCCTTATAGCCTCTGTGGCTCTTTAATATCTTCACCGCACCTTACAAAGCTTTGGATGCTCCATGATGTCAGAAGTTAGATGCTTTTTAGTCTTACCGCTCAAAAAGTGTTCCTGCTTGCCTTCCTGTAGGCCTACATGTTCTCTTTGTTATTCATCTGCAGTACAATACAGCAGGGTCTGGTAGATTTCAGCCCTGCTTAAGGCATTAGCTCTGAGGGATTATCCCACCAGCCAAACGCTCACTCACCAGCAGCACGCATCCTCTCATACAATCACTCCGGCGGACACGTGTCTGATATCTGGCCTGCTTTACTACCTCTGATCAGACTCGTCCTCCCTCTGGCCCCGAGGGATGCTGACCTCTGCAAGCTCTGAAATGTGACACTGGCCATTGTTTTATTTTCTGTAACAGAAGGACTGCAACTTGCCTTCAAACATTTGGTTTGATATTTGATTTTTAAGGTGCCTTTTGACATCAAACCAGGCACAGCAGATAACTCCATTTCCTATCCAAAGAAAGCAATAAATAAAGGTGGAAGGAATTTGATAGTTCTGAAGCAATTGTTGTGACAAAACACTTTTCATTTCATTTGAAGTAAACTCAGAGGTAAGATGTACAGCATAAAAAACAAATAAGTACAAGCAACAAAAGAAAAAACGGTATATAGTAATTGGTGAAACTTAATAGGAACAGTATAGTTCCCTTAACGGCTATAGCTGCTGATATCTTAAGAACTCACAAAAGGCTGAGATTGCTCTGTAATGAAAATAGTTGTAATTTACCTGTTCAAAAACCAATAAAATGCCAGAAGCATAAATCTGAAGCAGGACTTATACAAGACTTTATTGGATATACTGTGTATAGCAATATGTCAGTATATGACCAGTTTTAATAATTAAACCTCTTCACACCTGACAGTTGTCGTGTTTTACCCATGACCGTGTGCTCACATAACTCCTATCCACGTTTTAAAAAGGCCACAACTCTAAACATAACTCATGTCCATTAAATGAGTCATGCTGCTGCTTACTTCAACCAACTCTTGACGGACTTTCTGTGCTATTTTCTCGACAAGACACCCTTTAAAGTTTGTGTGTTAAGATTTTTCCCATCACAACGACATTTCTGTCATTGCAAAGGTTTGTCAGAAAAAGGCTTTAAAGAAATATCGCAGCAGTGAAAAACAATCAGTGATTTTTAGATTGTGCTTTTTTGGAGGCTGGTTGTGCTTGATTATGTCTGTCTTACTGGTACAACAACTTGTTACTCAAACTATGTTGTGTGATGAAATACATCAGAATGGATTGAAAGAATTTACACACAGCAAAAACTGGAGTGTTGAAATTTCAGAGTTAATTTCAACTCCGAAAATGCCAATCTCACAGATATTCAAACTTTTAAAAGATATAAAAATTCCGTATTTTAGTGTGTGTTTAGTGATTGAATTAACAAAAAAAAGACATTTTTCTTCAAAAGATGTGATAATGACGCCAGTCTGCTCAACGTGAGCTAAACAGAGGAAGCAGCAGTGTAGTAACATTGTCCGCTGTTGTTTGCATGACTAAACTGAGATCTGAGAGCAGAACTTTGCTTTTGCAATGTTTCAGGTTGAACAGTTGGCTTAAAAGGCATGATTGATGAGACTTGACAATGTGACCCTGAGACCCTTTCTAGGCCTTTTTATTTACAGAAAAAAAAAACAATTTTAATTTTGGACTTACAAACAAACAATGAACCGCAGTTTAGTTTTCTTATGACTTGAAGGTTGAGATTCTGCCTTCACAGGGGCAGGAGTGATCTTTTTAATTATTTGCTTGTGATAAAACATGAAGGATGACATAAAATCACAAGTTTGTGCTTCTGAGACATAAAACAGCCTCTCTTGGGGCTTGTAAAACATCTCAACACACATAAAGCAGACAGCACATTCCCACCAGCATCAGCGAAGCATCTCAAAGTCTGACCATAGTCTCCATTTAACCAA
This sequence comes from Ctenochaetus striatus, assembly GCA_034780835.1. Classification (NCBI taxonomy): domain Eukaryota; kingdom Metazoa; phylum Chordata; class Actinopteri; order Acanthuriformes; family Acanthuridae; genus Ctenochaetus; species Ctenochaetus striatus. The sequence goes on from JAUZTA010000027.1 coordinate 5,600,490, forward strand.
AAACAATTAATTGCCAGCTTTGGATAAATAAAATGACACAACAACTGTAAACTAAACTGTCCGAATGCTTGAATTTTAAAATCTAACAGGCAGTAAGTAGCCTCAAACAGATCACTGTCCTTACACAGACCCTTTCTGAGGACCCTTTAGTCTCTCTAGTAGGAGCTCTACAGTGTGAGAGGGTTTACATTTGGACATTTTCTAACACAGTTTTATACCTTTTCTCCCTTTAATTTTGGATGTAGTGGAAAATGGAGGCAACACTCTTCCGTTCCCTCCGTGGCCCCATTGAGCATCACTGTTAGTCTTTTAACAGGTCATTCACGCAGGTATTGTCGGAGCCCGGCTGGCACTCAACCAACGAGGCCACTGGGCTTCCTGAGTGTCTCGGCCAAACTGGCACGAGTGACACACAAGGCAAGCTGTGCTGACAGCCTAAGACAAATGACCTGTTAACGATCTTGCACTCTTTCTGTGAATACCTCTATGTGTCTGTCTCTCTTATCGCATTTTCACACTTTTGGGCCGTGATTGAATGAACGTATTGATCTCCCTTACTGAGAATATGCATTTTAACCTAGTTTAAATAACCCAATTACCCTAAAAAGGCTGTGAACTTTTATACTGCTGCATAAAAAATTGACTATAACACATTTCCCAGGGGCTTAATTGCATTGTTAATCAATATCAGTGACTCACATTTTAGCCTGGGAGACTTGGCATTTCAAAACACTTAGGCATTTCAAGACCACCGTCTGTGCTGCAATGTGTGTAAAACCCCACAGTTGTGTTAAGTACGTCTGTCATTCCCACTCACTGTGATTCAAACAGGACACACTTTGACTGTATCCATCACTTACTACTACCAAGTGCAGATATACACATGGTTTTGCATTTAGTAATGACCTTACCAAGAAGCATAACTGACCCTGAATAGTCGTCCATATTTTAAAAAAAATTAAAAAACAAAAGGCTGGGCTGCTTTTTAGCTCACTCAGTAGCGTGTGCGGCCCACATACGGGAGGCTAGGTCCTCCGTGCAGCGATCGCGAGTTCAATTCCGGCTCTGACCCCTTCCCGCATGTCACTACCCCCTCTCTCTCTGTCTCCCCGTTTCAACACTGTCCTGTCCAATAAAGGCCAAAAAGCCCGAAAAA
>JAUZTA010000027.1:5640304-5651470 GCA_034780835.1 Ctenochaetus striatus
GAAAAAAGAAAGACACGGTTAAGTAGATGTCAGTCACTTACAGAATGTAATTTTCAGGAATACAGCAAAGTAGAGGAAAAAAGTAGCGTTATTAGTGATCTGAAAGATGCAGACTTTAGTTTAAAATCAGCAACTGAGTTTCTAAAACGCCTTGCCACCAAAAAAGGTCCGATGGATTTAACACGTGGTGCTATGGACCTAAGCAGGAGTGCAGGGGCTACAGGGGACATAGATGATGAAATGTTCTTTGACGACCCTGAGTGGTACCAACAATGGATTTCATTATTGGAGCAAGGTTTGTGGTGGCCAGCTGAAGTTGGTGACTGTGGATATTATGTTTATACAGATGATGAATACATTTATTCCCTTTTAACTGACAGAGCTGGGAGACACCTTTATGCCTGTGCTGCACCAGAGGATGTTCAAGTTCTAGGAAATATCACTGAAAATATTGCCAACATTCTAAAACAAAAGGAAAAGGACAAAGTGACCCTTTGTGGTTTTAAAATTCCCCTCTACACTGGAGATGAAGGTTTATGGATTCCAGGCCAGCAACAGCAAAAATTAGTGCTCTCAGATGCACCCATGGACCTAACTTCTGCCTTCAGAAAAGGTGAAAAAATAATGAATATGAATTTGGAAAGTTTCTCTCAAATGTTTCAGGAATCTGTGTCTTCTCAAGTAGATCAGCCTGTAGACTTTACTGTGTACAAGCTTAAAAAGATTAAGGTGGAATCAGCACAAAATAGCTATTGCTTTCAAGAGGAGCCAATGGAGGCAGCTGATTTTACTTTAAAGTCACTTAAAGGGGGACATGGAGGACCATACTGGAAGAATCAAAGGATAAAAGAGGAGAATACACCCTTGCCTACACCTTCTCCGAGGCGCTGTTTAACACAAATTTCATCAAATAAGCATTACCCAATTCCTGAAATCAGGATTGCACATGTAGATGACACACCTGCAGACCTACCAAGACAGAAGCCAAGCTCCAAAGGAATGTCTTCTAGCGCTAATACAAGTAAAGTTGAGATACTGCCATCCTCAAAACCTGTTTCATCTCCATCAATGTCTAGCAAAGGTTCAGAGCCTTTAAAAAAATCAAATAACCTTCCACAGACCCCGTCAGCTTCAAAAATTCCAGGATTTGAACAGTTGGGAAGGAAATTACCTACTCCACCAACTGTTGCTACAAGTTCTTCAGCTCTTTCGGTGCAGACAACATCTGTTAGGAGTTTACCCACCACATCTTCTACAACTGTAGCTGTTCCTTCTGTTTCCTCACCGAGACCCCAGCTTGCAAGGCAGCCATCACAGGCAGACAAAGCTTGTGTAATATCACAAGCAAATAAGACTACAGTCACAGGGATATGTGACAGTAGTAAAGTCAGTATAACAGCAGTGGACCAAAAGCAGCCCCTAGATTCATCTCAGAAACGTACACCTCAGTTACACATACTGAATGAAAGCTCAACCATATATAATGAAGCCCACCTTTACAACAGAAGTCATAACTTTGGGACTCCTCAAATAGGCAATAAAGTCCTAGATTTTTCTTCTGCAATCAACAAAAACAAAAATATCCCAAAAAAAGATGAAAAAAATGCTACCAAAGAACTAACACAAAAAGATGAAGTCATTGACTTTACAAAGTACAAGTTGAGGGGATTTACAGAGAAAAAACAGATAGATGCTAAGGAAAATGTGGATTTAACTGACAACATCACAATTGCTGTAGATCTTACCAAACAGATTGAGAAAGATGTTGAGTGGCCTAATTCAGGTTGTCAGAGAACTATCCCCCAGACCGACTATAGGCCACTTGATCAACACGGCAAAGCAGAGAGAAAAGAGTCCTATCCAAAGGTTGGAGTTGGCCATACCTTTTCTACATTTCATATCCAAAGACCAGAAGCCGCCCGCAGGAGTTCTAAAGCTGACACAAACTGTAAAGATGTAGCCACCCCTGGAATAAGTGCAACAGACATGTCATCCAAACAGTCTATTACAACATCTGATAAATTATCACCAAGTTCTGACTCTAGCTCAGTGTTAACAGCAGCAAGAAGCTCTCCACTTACTCATATATCCAGTAAAGCATCTAGCCCCGACGAAGGTCTGAAACAACCTTCAAAAACTGAATCACTGCAATCTGTGTGTACCTCACCATTGGTAAGCCCAGTTATGACAAAGCAAATGGACCCTCAAGGATGGCAACTGCATTCTTCCTTTAATGTGCATCTAAAGCAGCAGCAGAGTCCACCGATAGGCACAACTGGTTTCAGACTGCAGATTTCCCCCTATAAGTCTAGTGGAAGGGCTCAGCAATATCAAGAGACCACTGCACCAGCAAATACAATCAAAGCTACGCTGGATATGTCTTCCAAGATTACAACCCAGCAGACACAGCAAACTGTTATGCCATCAAAGGATTCTTTGTGTGAGGCACTGTCACTGACAACTAAAAAACCATTAACTGATGAGGCAGACAAAAGTTCTAGCCATCGTGAATCAATTGACTTGTCGTATAAAGGAGAAACAACAGAACCTAAAGAAAAAAATACAGAAAATACTGATTCAGTACCCCTTGAGGAATATCACTCTCATTCAATTAAAAGTAAACTGGTAAAAACCTCTGTCAGGAAAGAGGAGCTTCCATCTGGTAGTAAAAGGACATTGTTACCTAGACAGCAGACTTATTTAGGTCAGTCATCAGATTCCCTTGCAGAGTGCAAACCACAGCAGAAAGACACTGCACCAGCAAATGCAGTTAAGGCTACACTAGACATGACTTCGAAATCTAATGTAGGTTTGAATGAGGTGATTCTGAAAGTAAAAACAAATGACACTCTAAATGAAGCTGTACCACTTACAAGACGCAAGCCAAGTGCTCGTGAACTTGCACGAAGAAATTCTGTTGGACTGCCTCTAGTCGTAGATATCCCTTCTCAAGACCCTCTTAGTGACATTAAACTCTTGTCCCCAGCAAATGCACAGCAGGAGTTTGAAAATATGTGCCACTCAGATTCTTACTTACATCAACAACAACAACAACAACAACAACAACAACCATGGCAAAGCAAACCTGTAGTCTTTTCTCCATCCAATCACTCAACTTTACAGTCTTTACCAACTGTTCAAACATGTCAGACATCCACCTCATCAAAACCTGTTACTGGTGCAGTACTGGATATGTCACCAAAGCCATCCCAAGTCATGCCAACAACAACAATGCCAGAATTTGAGTCCAATCAAAATGAAGTCATTTCACTTACTAATAAGCAAAGCGCAAGAGAAGCTGCCAGAAAAGATTCTGTCGGTATTCCCCTCATAGTTGAACCAACACCACAGGAATCAACATGCCAGATGCAACCTCAAACATCAATTCAAGTGCAAAAACATCAAGCCTTTGGTGGAAACATTGGCCCTGTCCAGCATCAACCACTTCCCAGCTCAACGATAATGCAGTGCTCCAGTATAAATGAGACTAATGCTGTTTTACTGTCCACTAACCAATGTTATCCACTCTATTCAGCTCCAGCAAACTCTGTTAAAGATACATTAGATATGTCAACAAAGGCATGTATATCAGACACTGTGCTAAACTATTCAGATCCAGTATCACTGGTAAGGACGAGGCCATCAAGTTTTGAATATTCTCAAAGAGATTCTGTAGGTGTCCCACTAATTGTGGAAACACATTCCACCCAGGAACAACCTAAAAGTCAACAAACACGTGTAGGATTGCAAGACAAGATACAACAAAGGCTTGTGGACAGTGGATCTCAAAAAATAGATCAAAGAGCATCGGTACCTGCCAACTCCATTAAAAGCTTCCTAGATATGTCTGTAAAACCACAGCAGAAACAATGTGAAACGGTGCCTAATGCCTTGACAACTGGAGCTGTGATGCTGGTCAGAAATACTACAGATGTAACAAAATATGGCTCTGATGAGCAATCTGCAAATCAGCAAGGATGGCGAGCTCTGAATGGACTCAACACAACTGAGATGCTTCATAGACAGATATCTACCTACCACAGTAATGAGGTCTTTTCAAGTAGAAGAAACATCTACAAGGACAGTCACCATCAAAATAAGCCAGTGGACTTTTCTTCGAAAGATGACCTAAATACAAGTAACATTATTCACACTGAACCAGAGGATGGACAGCCCAAGAATTTCACTAATAACAAAGCAAAGAAAGAAATAATTAAAAGAAGGCAAGCTGGAAGGCAATTTGAAAAGAAAACATTACCAGGAATAGTTGACCTGACTGTTGATTCTCAAAGTAAAGCTACAATTATTGGTCTTCAGGATGCAACAGATCTCTCCTCTCCCTATGTGTCCTCTGTGTCTCAGACTATGCTTTACCACAAGCAGCAATACATATCTTCACCCACTCCTAAGGAGGTCAGAGAAGAACCAGCATTTTCTCATATTCAGAAGCCACTGCAACATGGTGGATTTTCCATTGATAAACAGGTCACGAATCAACCTGAAATACATTGCAGAAAGCAGTCAGGAACAGGGTTGAACTCTACCCCAATAAATACTCCAGTTTCTTCTTTGATGTCCATTCAAAACAAGACATTGCCTCCTCAGGTGTTGCAGCACAGTACACCTGTGCCATACTCACTCAGTAGTGGATATCAGCTGATCAATAGTGCAAATGTTGAATCTAAGAAGCCACCAAACATACTACAGCTGCAAGCACATTATTCTGTACCACAACAGCAATACCAGCAACCTGCTGTGGAAATTGGCTGTACTTCACCCATTGCTAGATTTCAGCCAAAGGCTCTAAAGTTGCAAAAACAAGACACAAACATTGAGCATAACAGGACCTTAAGACACAAAACTCTTATCAAGCAGTCAACAGTCGATAGCTATGGCAGTATTGAAGATAGCTCATCAGATGTTACAAAGACAGGTAACGTACAGGTACTGCCTCCTTTTTCCAACCAGCAGCTGTATAGTGGACCCCAAACTGCCTCTACCCCACAGTCTTTAAAAGTAAATTCATTGCCCTCTGTGATTATTCAGCCAACATATAATGAACACAAAACTGACCCTTCTCTTCCACCTTGTGATGCAAAGCATGTGCATCACAATGAAACTGCAGATTATTCTTTCAAAGAAAATCTTCAGCTCTCAAAACAACCTGATCATTGCCCATGTCCTGTCACTGTCCCACAAGATCACAAACCAGTTGTGCCCTCCAGTACAGTGACTTCACTTCAGTGTGTGTCAGAGGTTAGTGCACACACGGTACAGTCCATCACAAAAAGCGATCAGTTGTTAATGAACCAGAGCTCTAAAGCCGAAATTCAAAGACCAGAAGTTTCCTCAACACCAGCGGGATCCACTTCTGTTAAAAGTTTGGTTTCATTATTTAGTGGTTTAAGTTCACAACCCACTGTCAGTACCAAACCAGATGCTGTTATGCCCCACTACACTCAGAGTGTGTCTATACCCATGGACCACAAGACACAAGTTACTCCAACACAGAGTGTGTTTAGCCATGTTGCAGTGGCTCCTAATGCATCTGCTTTAAGCACATCTGTGATGGGCTGCAATGTTCAAGAGACAATTTCCCCAACAGCCCCTGCTGTTGAAATAGCAGGGATAACTGTGTCAAGCCCACTTGTTGTATCAAGTTCTTTTTCTTCCACCCCATCACTTGTTGGTGACCAACTGAGCCCACTGACAATTAAACATGAACAAGCTGCCACATCTCCATCTGGATTGTCACAATATCGGTCTGCAGTTCTGCAGCCAGAATTGACTCCAGCCCCACCACTAACCGCTGAATCACAAAACAAAGAAAAAGGCTCCACTAACACCACATGTGTTAGACCTCCATCATCCTCAATGATTTCATCTGTGGTCTCTCCCTCTCTCCCAACAAGAGAGACACCAGGGAAGGAATTTCTCCCTACCATAACACTCAAAGGAACTCTAAGTGAAGGTGATTCAGTAGAACTCTCAGAAAAACTATCAGAGGTTACATCTGAAGCATGCATGTCACAGCAGCCAAGCTCAGAGGAAAACAAACAAGCTATATCAACAGAATCTGTTAACATCAACACTGGATTTGATGAAGTCTCTACTGAAGCCAACATATCACAGCAGAATATTAGCCACCCAAGGTCAATCTATATTGGCATTAATTGCTCAACTGTTGATACAGAAACTGGATCAAATGAGACGAAACCTTATGTTAGACTACCCCATATTTTTGTTTCAGCAGCAAGTTCACCAGAAGAAGAGACAGTCGAGCGCAAATGTATTGAATGTAGTGAGTCTGAATCAACAAAAGTCAGTGCCTCTGAAAATACCATTCCTAGTTCCGTTACACTACCAGACTGTAAGGATTCTGTACCTTCCAGTATTGTTGCACAGTCTGATATATCAGAGGATGTCAACACTAAAGAAATTAGTAGAAAAGAGACACTCACTGAATCAGAGCTGATTAAGACCTCCTCACCAGAGGAGTCAGTAACACTAACCACAGCAGATTATACCCTTGCAGGTGAGCATGACTCAAAACACATTCTGACAAAGATAAGCTCCACCACTGAAGCCCTCCCAGAAACTGTAGCGGAGACCAGTGAGGCATGTGGGACACCACTTGAGCTTCTTTCCAAGGCTGGAAAATCAACAGCTTCAGTTATAACAACACTTGAAGTTGTTAAACCTCTTGGTGATCAGACCAGCGAAGTTGTAAACACAACTTTAGTGGAAGCCCCACCGCAAAGAGCTGAAAATCTTGAAGACTTAGCCCAGAAGGATGAAAGTACAACTTCTGCTGTTGCATCGCCGGAGGAAGTTCAGTCTCTTGAAAAATTGTCAGAGAAAGAAATACAATCAGCAGTGACAAAATCACCACCGCTAAAAGCTGAAAATCTTGAAGACTTAACCCAGAAGGATGAAAGTACAACTTCTGCTGTTGCACTGCCGGAGGAAGTTCAGTCTCTTGAAAAATTGTCAGAGAAAGAAATACAATCAGCAGTCACAAAATCACCCGAAAAAGACAAACAACTTGATGATAAATCTGAAAGGGATGTCACTGTCACTGCCCCTGCACTAAGTCTTTCCAAACTTTCCACAGAGGAAATCATAACCTCCAAGGAGGATAGTTTAGCTGCCAAGGTTAATCAGCCTGAGGCTGAACAGCCTGATGAGCACACAGGAAAGGGCTTATTTTCTATGTTTGGTGGCTCCACTGCAACCTCACAGTCGTCCTCCCAAACTGGACTGTCAGTACTTGGTGGCATTCTTCCTGGATCATCTACCAAAGACACTCCCAGTACAGGGTTACTATCAATGTTTGGTGGGTCAAATGCCTCTCCTTCACCCGGAACCAAAGATCCACCACTGTCAGCACCACAAGAGACACCAGGAAAAGGTTTATTCTCAATGTTTAGTGGGTCTAGTAGTCAGCCACCATCTGGCCCAAGAGGTCCAACTAATGTAGGTGTGCAACCTAGAGGTCCCCCACCCAAAGAACCTCCAGGCAAAGGCTTGTTTTCCATGTTTGGTGCATCTGCCCCACAGCAACCACCAAGTCAGAGAGGTCATCCTGGTAGTGGTGCACCAAGGGGACCTTCTACTGGAACCTCAATATTTGGTGGAATTCTTTCAGGATCTACTGCACAAAAAGAATCCTCGGGTACAGGTTTGTTTTCCAAATTTGGAGGTCTCAGTGCTCAGTCCCAAACTGGACCTAGAGTACCCTCACCAGGAGTTACACCACCCAGAGGTTCAGAGCCCTCTGGACTGTTCTCCATGTTTGGTGGACAAAACCAGCAGTCTTCAGAAACACAGTCTGCAGCTTCCAAACCAATTGAATCTGATGGTGTTTTCAAAGTTTCCTCTATGTTTTCACTTGGTGGGAGTTCTGATGGTAACAAGTCTAAAACTGGACTTGGCCTATTTGGAATGTCTTTCATGGAAGAAACTAAGACAGAGCCAGAAGAAACTGTTCCTGTTAAAGAGGAGGTTGCCTCTGGTCAAGTGAAAAACCTAGATGCTAAAGGTCTGTCAAAAGAGGCAGAGGATCACCTTGTTAAAACCATGGAAAATGTACCCTTTGGGCAACAGTCTACATCATCTGTCAAGTTAACGCTCCAAGTAGAGGGGGCATGCCAAGGTGATCAGGATTCAAATTTGAACCTTGATAAAAATACCCCTGAAAATTCTGTTCTCCTAACAGATCTAAATGTGGAGGTGGACAAAACAGTCTCACAGCAACACCTTTCATGTGATGAAAATGGCTCAGCTGCAATTGAAACTTCTAACACAGACAAATCAAACATGGCCAGTAATATACAAGAAAAACAATCACAGCAGGATCAACAAGCTGTAAAACTAATGGGTGAAAAAGAGTCAGACATCCAAAAAGAATATAAAGAACTGGAGCATACAGTGGAGGCTGTGAAAGAAGTTGCTGGATCACAAACAGGCACTTCTGAAATTAAGAGCACTGATGATGAAAGTCACATAGCTGCCAAAAGCCAACTGGTAGAAACTGACATGCCATTATCAGAGAGTGTTACAGATTGTGTTGACCAAACAAAAAGATCAGATGTAATTGGAGTGGAATGTGTAAAAGCTGTTACTGAAGAAGAGGTAACAATACCAGAGGTAGAAAAACATCATGAGGAGCCTCTGACAGTTACTGATGAGGAGCTTATTGCAGTTGTAAAAAAATCTACTGAGGAGCCATTAAAGGTTGATGGCAAAGAACAAATATCAGTTACACATGCAGAAATATCAACTGAAGAGTCTTTAAAGGTTGATGTCAAAGAAAAAACAGCAGCAGCAGATATGGAAAAAACAATTGGAAAGTCTTTGGAAGTTGCTGGTGAGGAACAAGCAGAAATTGCAGATGTAGAAATATTAACCAAGGAACCCTTGAAAGTTGCTGGTGAAGAACAAACAGCGGTTGCAGATGTGGAAAAAATAACCAAGGAACCTTTGAAAGTTGTTGTTGATGAACAAGCAGCTGTTTCAGATGTGGAAAAATCTGAAGAGGAAACTGTCAGAGATTCAGTGGTAGCAGTTCCAGAGAAACCTACTGCAGAATCTGTGGCAATTACAGCAGAGGCTGCAGTTTTAGAATCAGAAAAATCTATTGAAGAAGAACTGAAAGCCACATCTGAAGAGACTGCAAAGAAGCCAGTTGAAGCTAAATCAGAAAGTATTGATTCTGTTGCAATGGTCTCCTTATCAGATGATGAAAAAGCTGTTGGTAACAACTCAAAAGAAGTCCTGACATCTCAATTCGAGGGGTCACAGAGGGGTCCACCAGTGGGGCCTGTTTGTCCCCCACCCCAACGACAGCCCATGCCTGGAATGACCAGGCCACCTGGCCCTCCTGGACAAAGAATGGGAGCACCAAGGATGGGAGGGCCACGGATGGGGAGCCCAAGAATGGCAGGACCTAGAATGGCTGTACCAAGGCAGCCAGGACCACAGAAGCCGCCTGAACCAGCTCCATTTTCTGGCTTCATGTCCATGTTCTCTGCCTCAAATGCCCCCAGTAAACCACCAACTGCTGGTGGATTCTTTTCAGGTTCACCTGGTTCACTATTTGGATCATCCCCTGCTCCTCGTCAGCCACAACAGCAACAACAACAACAGAAAAGTTCATTTTTTGGACTTCCAAGCAGCATTGCTACAGAATCGCTGACTAATGAAATATTTGGTATATTCAAAGGACCTGAAGCAACAAAATCTGAGGAACATCAACATTCTGGTACAGAGTCTGTACCAGGGGATACCTCTGCAAAGGTAACAGTCTCTGATAGTACTGAAAAGACAGGGACAGAAAATACACCTTTATCTGGAGATGAACATCTTGAATGCAGTGAGGACTCTCAGGTTCCTGGAAAAGAATTTGTTGGGGAGGCAGAGGGAACGGACAAAACTGATGCAGAAAAAGATTCTCAGATGGAACCCCCTCTGAAAACTGGTTTCCCTGAGGCAGAAGCAGGAAAAAATGAGCATGCTCAGACTTTAGAAGAACAAGGCTCTGCAGGCCCTGACAAGGCTGAACCAGCCCCAGCTCCTGAAACCAAGGGCATATTTGAAATACAAGGCTTGACAGCCTCTAAATTTGGCTTTATGTCAGCAGCTGCTGAAGGGACATCATCTATTGGATCCCTTTTCTCCACCACTACGTCTACAGGCACTGATTCAAAGACCCATCCACAACAATCAGATGGTGGTCTCTTTTCTGGCTTTAAAAACTTTTCTGCTGGTATTTTCCAAGATGAAAAGCCAACTGGAAAGGAAGAACCATTATCTGCTTCATCTGTGTTTGGCATGAAGCTTGGCTCAATGTTTGGGAGTCCCGACCCTCCCAAAGCTGAATCCACCCCTCCTGTGGTTACAGCCCAGTCTCACTCCCAAAGTCCAATACCTGCAGATGAACTCTGTGAGCCAGAATCTGACAAACTTTCCCCAGGTTCTGGAGAAACTGAAAGTGCCGATGCTAGTGATGCAGATGGACCAACACAAACATCAAAAACTGGAAGCTGTGATACTTTAGCACAATCATTGCAGTCTGGCCTGCCCTCTCACTCAGTTTCTTTATCAGAAGGTATTGATAAACCTCAGTTAAAGATCACAACATGTGAGTTAGACAAAAGTGTAGATGGCATTCCTGACACCTTGGGTGCAGAGTTGGACAAAGAGCAACCAAAGGACTTGTTGACAAAGGAAGCCACAAAAAGGCTAGTACAATTTGTATGATAAATGATATTGTATCATTTATCATGCTTATGTGTATAGTTAGCTCCTTTACTGCTCTCCTTGTGCTGTCATATTAGCATCTTTGTATTCATGTTGTTTCCCTTTTCCATTCCACATTCCACATAACATTAAAATCCTGAGCATATTATTAGATTAAGATAGTTTGGGATTTAGTTAACTGAAATGTATTTCATGTTAAAAATATAAGACATAATCACCTCACAGTCATAAATACAGGCCAATTAGTAAAAAATGTGACTGTAATTTTTATCATCAAAGCCATAGAAAAGAAAACACTGTATGCTTGAAAGGTGCTAACTGTTATGTGCTAATGTACAGAAGTTTTTTTGTACTTACTGTGCCTTCATAAAAGCTTTCCTAACAGCAATGAAAATGCAATGAATG
>JAUZTA010000027.1:5690884-5704778 GCA_034780835.1 Ctenochaetus striatus
TAAACCAGAGCTGAAGAGATTAAACACTCCACTAAGCACTAAGATCTGTAGTGTGTTTCATAATCTGAGTGGACCGCTTTACATGCTGCCCAGTACAGCAGTCACCTGGACTCCTGCCTGTTTGCTGTGTCGACATCAAGGATCTCTATGGAAACAATTCTTGTACTTTATTGTGTTAGCCTTCATATTTTTTTTGGTTGTTTGATGTGATGCCCTGTTTGTAATGTCACATAAAGGTAGAAACTAAACTAAATACACTATCATAAACACCTCCCTCCACCACATTAATGCTGTTTGTTAAAGTGAAGAGGTACGTAGTCATCTGGTGAATCACAGAGTGATGTGGCGAAAACATGGCAGTAATCAGTTTAAGTTAATGATAACTGACAGCATGTGACAGGGAGGTGCTGTGAGCACAGATACTCTGGTGGAAGAAAAACAGTTGTGTGTCTATTTCAAGGACATTTTCTCAGGTGTGTCACAGCTTTGAAGTGCTGCTGTAGATTGAAAAACTGCATTTGAATGTCAGCATTTTGTTTATGCTGGGGATGAAGAAGGGCTGAAAAAATCCAAACCATCCATTTGTGGCACATCCTCATTAAAACAGATTTTTTTAGGAAACACAGTGAAGCACAAGACAAAATGATCTGCTAAAGGAAAGGAAAACTGTAAGTTGAAAGATAGCAACGTTTTATTTGTTCATTGAATATAAGGCCCAATCTAGTTTAGCTTAACATGAAGTCTGGAAAATGAGCTCTGCAAAGGGAAATAAAAATGTGCAATGCAGAAATTACACATTATATCACAAAGTGAGATACCAGAAAAACCAAAACTACTGTTAGACTACATGTTGTGTTAAAACACACCCTGCAATCAAAGTTTCCTCACTAAAAATGTTAATGAAATTAAATTTGCAACTTTAGTGGTTTTTGTGTTGATTCAACTGGTTTTGGTCATAGTTGGAGGTGTGGACTACATTTAATATAAGGTGTTTCTAATACTTGTCCACATTAATTACAAATTATACATACTGTGTAGGTAAAGATTAGGGTCAAGAAATGGTTGTCTCTATCAGAGCTAAAAGTGGAAAATGTGAGCATCTCTCTTAATATTTTGTTTACTTTGAAAAAGTAAGAAACAACCAGTCTGACCGAGTTTGTAGGTAATAAAAACCTGCATTGCTAAAGCTCACTGACCTTTTCTTTATTCTTGGGCAAGAAAGCAAGTAAGAATTTATTCCAAAATGTCAAATTACTCTTTTGAGGCATGACATCTCTATGTTTATTAGCCTCATTATAAGTCCTGATAATGAAAGTGTTTATGATACTGCAAAGTCAAAATGAAGTATCCAAACCCAAACTCTCACAAACAAAGTAAATGAAACATGTGAGAGTTTGTCCTCTAGGAGGTAGTCAGAGAGGTGTGTGACATGTTTCCAAAAGTGTGTTTAAAGAGAGAAGTTTTGATGACCTTCAAAGTAAAAAAAAAAAAACATCACACAGAGAATCGATTTCCTGAATTTTTTAACTCAGAGTTCTCCTTGGCTTTTTCTTTTATCTTTATCTTGTATTTTTTTTGTCTTTGTAGCTGTTAATGACAGAAGCTTTTGTGTGTGTGTGTCTGTGTGTGTGTGTGTGTCTCTCTCTTTTTTTTTCCTGTTTCCAGTCTATGATACAGTCCAGAAAAGCTGGACTCGCCCACACGCTGGCTACACGGACCTCCCTGAAAGACGAAGAGCTTGTGAGTTGGCAAATACATATGCCACACACAAACGCATTCACACTCTAAAACATAACAGAACACACACACACAAACACACACACAAACTTATTCCGAAAGCATGATTTTATAGTTGTGCAGAGGAAAACTTCCTGTTCCTTCAGTGCCAGCTAATTGGGTCCCACACAAATCTTATCTTTTATTTACAGACAAACACACACCCACACCTTTTCACACTCCTCTCACCAGCTATACTACAGATGTCATTATTCTTTAACTGTTTTGCCAATCTGTTTGTTGAAGATCCAATATACTGTAGGCACTGAATTTTGCTGAGTCAACCAGCGTCATTTTTTTATGGAGGCAGGGGCAGAAAGGCCAGACCGGCTGGATGAGGTTTCATTATTGTTTGTTTTGGGCCTTCCCTTCTACACTTTGTCAAGTCATGGTGGTGATTGCATTATTTGATGAGGCATTAATTATTCAAGTGAGAAAAGAAAGGCCAGTGAAGTTAGACACAAACTCTGCAAATGCGAACTGCCTTGTAAGTAACTGACCTCGCCAGAGTAACAACTGAGTGCTGCATGCAGAGAATACCGGAAAATATTAAGGTGTATATACGTGCAATGATAGCTGTCCCGGTATTAGACTGCACTGACAGATGGGGGGAAAATATGCTCAGAAATTGTGCAATATTTTGTTTTCACTCGTACACACAGAAACTGAGCAGAAATCAAATATTCTCAAGCTGACAACCTGTGAAAAACACAAAAATTGTCTGTAAATGTGAAGCCAAAAACATTTTAGCCATCCGTTCCTTAAATTTTGTGCTCATTTTAACATTGGCATGTCAAAAAATACTTTGTTTTTTTAGATACAGGAGACTTTAAAGCATCAGTAAAGCAGCCTAATTATAAATATTGAAAAAGAAGTTATCAGTTGATTTGGTGAAACCAGAAACAGAAATGACAGATGATAAAAATAAGGATAACAGCAACGAATTTCATAAAAGAAAATATTTTCCTTATAGAAAACAATCCTCTCTACCATCCATATTACTGCATCACCATTTCTACTACAATAACAAGAATAAGAATAATAATGAGCATGGTCATAGTGGCTCACAACCACCCCTGTACAAATTCAGTGTTTATCAAATCAAACTGGGCTTCCAGTCAAGGTGTCCTCTCATCCAGTGGAGATGTGTTCACCTCCTCCCACCATCCTCCTACTCTGAGCAGCAGCAAAATTTACTTCATCAGTAAAGATGCCAAGAATTAGAAAAACACAAATTAGCGCTTTCACACACAGCAACACTTCTATATGATTTGAGTAGCAGCCAAG
Source organism: Ctenochaetus striatus (assembly GCA_034780835.1). Taxonomy (NCBI): domain Eukaryota; kingdom Metazoa; phylum Chordata; class Actinopteri; order Acanthuriformes; family Acanthuridae; genus Ctenochaetus; species Ctenochaetus striatus. Next base: position 5,693,948 of record JAUZTA010000027.1, read on the forward strand.
TTGAAACGAATCTCCTATTAAATTTCTGACTTCCATCCTGCTTTAACGCCGGATGGATTAAGACAGTTGTTTCTTGAATGTTCCACTAAATCAGCATATTGAGAAAAAAACAATTGTAGGTTCTCTGTTTACAGATTTATATCCTGTTAGTTGTTTTTGAATTTTGCTTCACAGATCTCACATCTTTACTCTCGGCCCTTTTGGTTGAATTAATGTCATTTCCCTGTTATTTTTCATTTTTCCATCCAACATTTGATTGTATGCTCCTTTTTAACAAGTTTAACTTCTTAGAAAAACTTCCCCCTCACCCCTCCCACCTTTGTCTCACCCCTTCTCCACTTGTTTTTCTTTCCCTCTTTGCCCCTACAGAAAAACCATGTGTACAAGAAGACCCTGCAGGCTCTGATCTACCCCATCTCCTGCACCACGCCGCACAATTTTGAGGTGTGGACAGCCACCACGCCCACCTACTGCTACGAGTGCGAGGGTCTGCTGTGGGGCATCGCCCGGCAGGGTATGCGCTGTGCTGAGTGCGGGGTCAAAGTGCATGAGAAATGCCAAGAGCTCCTGAACGCTGACTGCCTGCAAAGTGAGTCAAGTTATAAAACTATCCAAAATAGAAACACAGAAGAGTTGCAACCCAAACCAAAAATATTTCAAACCTTTGTATTTATTTCTTGCTTCATGCAAACATGTGGGCTGACTGCAAAGTCTCTAAAAATGTCAGAGCTCTTGTACAGATTGAAAGACCTACTTTCCTAATCAGAGGTTAGCTTTTAAATGCAAAGCTGTTTTGCAACCGCCTTTCAACTGTGTGATGTTAGAGCTTCCAACTGTTGAGCTTTGACAATGAAAAACCAAACTGTCACCTGAGGATACATTTGTGAAGGTAGACATTGCTTTGTGTGAGAACAGACGAAGGGTTATGCCAGAAAAGTGACAGGTCATAAACCTCATAAACCTCAACAAAAAAAACGTGTGGTTCATCTTTTAGCATAATGAGAACATGTCGTTCTAGTCCTGGTTTTGTCTATTTCACACTCTTCACACTCATCAGCCACCTGTCTCTTCTGTTTCCTCAGGGGCAGCTGAGAAGAGCTCCAAGACTGGAGCAGAGGACCGGACGCAGCACATCATCATGGCCATGAAGGACAGGATGAAGATCCGCGAGAGAAACAAGCCGGAGATCTTTGAGGAGATCCGAAAACTGTTCAACATCAACAAGATGATCCACGTCCAGCACATGAAGAGCATAAAGCAGAGCGTCCTGGACGGCACCTCCAAGTGGTCAGCCAAGATCACCATCAACAGTACGTTCAGGGAAAATTTGAGTTTGAAATGAAAAAGCAGTAACCTTAATGCTCCATAAAGAACACCAACCTTTTAGATCTTGTTCTGTTTAATTAGTTTGAAGCTGGGGTAAATATGTTTTAGCTGATAGAAAGCTTCAGTGTACTGCAGAAGTCTTTACACTTTACTGAGTTATCAGTACAAAGTCTCCTTTAATCTCCACTGTCTCCCTCTGTTTAATAACTGTTGTCACTCTGAGCCCTTTTTTCTCTCTTTTCTTGTCTAAGTGTTGAAAGACACACAAAATTGTACAAAAACTAACTTTTACAAACCTTCAATAAGAAGTAAAACCCTGGCATTTCCTTTTAAATAAATTGCAGACCGACAAAAGCCACCTTTGCAGACATCACCTTCAAATACTGAAGTAAATAATTCAGGTGTGATTATATGAACACAGACAACACTATATAGCTATACTTTTGCATTTTTCTGTCACTCTCTCTTCCTAAAAGTCTCCAATATAATAAATACACCCACAGCAGTAAAGAAGGCCTGAAGCGGCAGTGTACTATTTGTATGTGTATCGACACTCATACAGTGTGCATAACAGTCAGTGTAAAGTTATTCTGCAGAGCAAACTCAAGGTTACACTGATGGCTTCAGTCACTCTTCTGGGCCTACTGATCCATTACTTTTTACTCTAAAGTAGAACATTAAATAAGTCAAATTAATCCAATTCTTACTGAATAAAAACTGCTTAAAAACTGTTCATGATTTCTTAATTCAAAGGTTTCGGGTAAGTGCTTTCAAGCGTAATATTTATTCATTTGTCACAAGTTGTGACATAGAATAAGCAGGCCTGAAAGCACATTTTCAGAAACATAATGAAACTGTTTGACAGTGGTAGAACCTTAAAATAAGCTTTTTTGTTACACAAAGAAAAAAACAGGAAGGTGTGAGAAAGCTGGATGGTAAAAGTCATCAACAGTTTGAGTCTCTGTGCCCTCCAGAAACCAGAACACGGCACTGATAGCTGTGAAAACTTCCAGCCGTGTGAATGTGAAGCAGAGTGTCACTGAACCAGAGCATGTCAGGTTTCCCCAGATAAATACCTGAAAATAGACACTATCCCATATTCATAAAACTTTTGTCTTTTATCTGACAGTCTCATTCTGAGAGGTGGAGAAACTTTGACTGTTAAACTGCGAACATCGCTAATTTGAACAGACAAGCAGTGCGACCAACCTTCTCCTCCCTTTGCCAAACATCATCAGGACCACCGCTGTTACCACAGCAACCAGACACATCACACCATATAGTGGCAGCAGTGTTGCCATGGCAGCCATCACACCTTGTCTCTCCAATCACCAGTGATGATCTCCATTAAAGACGCTATAAGGAGGGAGACGTTCTGCTGGTGCTTTAATTAATTTACGATCAGGTGCTAATCGTCGCACTTGCTTGGCTGAACAAGGTCTGACTGCACATGCACAGATTCAACAAATTATTTAAAGGTGCTGCAACCAACAGTTATTTTCATTTACTATGCATCTGCTGATTATTGTCAGGATTAGTGGATTTTTTTTTTAGTCCGTAAAAAGAAACAGGTTAAAATGCTCATCACAATTTTCCAATAACATCTTCAGATTCTTTCTGTTGTCCAAACAACAGTTCAAAATCCCAGGACTATTCATTTTCTTTCATTAATAACAAAGAAAAGCTCCAAATCCTCTCATTTAACAATCTGTAAGCCTCTTAAATGTTTGACATTTTTGTTTTGAACAGAGCAAAGTGGTTCCTCTCTAATGAACCACTAACTTCCTGTGATAGATGAGATAAAAACTTCCCTGTTCAAATTCAAATATGCAGATATCAGTTTTAAATATTTTGTCTGTATATTTTGCCATTCAGCCTTAGCAAAGCGTCCCACCCCCACCACTCCCCAAAAAGGAAAGACTATCAGCGTTCTTTTGAACAGATCTATAAACCATTTAAGTTGTTTGAAATTCCTCCTTTTAACTTTTTCATCTGTTTTTTTTTTTTATTTTGCATGAATCAATCATGCCCGGAGGAAACACTCTCTGACAGACTTTTAACACTGTTAAGTCAAACTCAGTTTTGTGTATAAGTGGGCTGAATTGAACTTGATGGTGGACTGACAGCAGACGCTCTACAGAGGGCTCTTTGAAAAAGTCCATTGATTTCATTAGGGAATAACTCAACCAATTAACATTCAAAATTCCCTTTAGCGCAGATGAAAGGGATCTGTCAGGCAACCGCTGGAGACTCTGGGAAGTCACTCCGCCTGATGGTGAAATAGCACCCTGCATAACCCCTCAGTAAACAGCTGCTTGTTGTTTTAACACGTTTGGTTTTTGTGTGTGAATTAAACATAAAAGGTACAAGATGGTAATAATTAAGCTTTTGAGGCACTGGGAGGCAAATTTATCAATCGTTGGATGGAGCCAGGCTAAATGTTTCCTCCTGCTTCAGTCCTCGTACCAAGCTAACTGACTGGTGGATGTAGCTTTGTATTTAGCAGATATGAGTGTGGCATCAGTCTTCTTGTCAAACTCTCTGAGAGTGAATAGGTCTTTCTCTTCCAGGTTTTTAAATCAGTCACCTTATGTTCGCCCTAAGGTTAACATGCTGTGACATATCCTAGCAAACACATACACTCCTTTTGATTCATCATCTTCCTTCACTGAAACAACCTCCTTGGCACCTGTTAACCTTTTGTCGTAGAGAAACGTCCCCAAACTTGAGTTGTAAACCTTTAATCTCCTTCTGTGTGAACATTTCGCTGTAACTTGGATACAAGTGAGGCCGGGCAGACAGTCTTCAGGGCGAACACATTGTGCTGATGCTGTTTGTTACAGAAGCTGCCTCATATAATTTATTTCTTTGATATCTTGACAGAGTGCTAAAGAAGCAATGTGAATAACAGAGTGCAGTGATTCATTTTAAATTGCAAACAGTACACATGATGGCCTTTATAATCCGAGCACACTGGTTCCACTCAAAGCATACTTTTAGTCTGTGGTGGCTTTAATTTTTCCTTGAAAGCCACACTGTGTCACTGCTCTCAGTCTTTGACTTCTTGTCAAAGACTGAGCAGAGCGTCAGGTGACAACAGTTGTTTTAGTAATTTGGTGAGAGCTGTTGTTATCCAACATCTGCCTGTGAGTCGTGAGTATTGTGTTACGAGGCTTTGCATAACTGTGTGGGTGATATCTTGTATTTTGGTGTGTGATTGTGGATGGGTGTGTGTGTGTGTGTGTGTGTGTGTGTGAATGAGACCCAAAGATGATGGTAATGAGTAGGTGTTTGTTGCTCTTATGCAATTTTCATAGTCATTCTCTCTGTTTTTATGTGCCTGCGTGTGTGTGTTTGTGTGTGTGTGTCATCAGTCGTCAGTGCCCAGGGTCTCCAGGCCAAAGACAGGACGGGCTCCAGTGACCCGTACGTCACGATACAAGTTGGGAAGACCAAGAAGAGAACAAAAACCATCTATGGCAACCTGAACCCAGTTTGGGAGGAAAAGTTCAGCTTGTAAGTTCAGCTTCTTGTTTTCTTTCTGGTTGTAAAAGCAAAGCTGGAGCTCACAGAAACCTGGAAGGGAAAAGCAGGAAAACAGTGTAACCGTCACAGTCACCTTGCATTGGCAGAGGGAGGTTTCAGATGGTAAACCTACGCAGGTGATTTTACTTATTTTAGCTGATTAAACCTCCTCTTGGAGCTGTGTTTTTGTATGTGTGTGTGTGTGTAACATCACCCACACTCTCCTGTTAGTTTCATCGCACCTGATTGGTACAACACATATTTATTAATACATAAAGTCTTATGAAACACCTGTGCGGGTGTGCAGGGCCTTGAAGTAAAAGTATAAATACAAAAAAGTCTATTATAAGAAAAAATCCATCATTTAAATACATTAAAAGTATCACTTAGAAATAAAGTATTTTATTAGAAGAAGTTATTATGCTTCTAGGGTGTTAAAATATCTTTATACATGTTCCTATACACTGCATTTATGTTTCAGGACTGTTAGATCCAAAGAGCAGGTCCTCCTTTGTTTTTCAGTGCACGTTGTCATATAGCTATCACACACTGATTAACAAGAAACATTTTAATGTGCATGAGGTGGCAAATTTAACGTTTCAACACAAATCATTTTTCATGAACTCATTATATTTTATTCTAAGGTAAAGACTTGGATGCAAAGCAACCATAGCTGTCAAATAAATGTAGTTGAGAAAAAGAAACTTTAAAATATACATGATTGCAGCATTTCACACATATTTGACTGGCTTGGTGATTTTCAGTATGCACTGGATGGTCAGCAGTCAAAGGTTTTCATGGTAAAATTCAACTAAATATTTGTAAAAAGTTCAACAGCATTTTAGAAACTATATTCCTACATGATGCTGGGACTTGTTTTATAATTAACTCAGCCAGAATTCAAAATATATACACCTAATGTCTTTACACGTGCCTCAGTACAGCACGGTCCTGACCATTCAACCTTTATTAACTTATCTGTTCGATTTTTTAGACTTTTTTTTGACTGAATGTCTATTTCTACATAAGTATTGCTAGTAAAGCCAAAGGGTGGCCCGGGGGGGGGGACCACAGCTGCAACAGACTTCAGTCTGACCAACCCTCTGGTCATCCCACACAACCATTTATGAAAGCCTGTGTTTTTAATCAGTTGAGTGTGCACCTGGCAGTTATGACTGCTTAACTTAATAATAAGGGTAAATGACAAAAAAAAGGCCATTTGTAAACATTTGTCAGTTAGCTCAACACATGCACACCCCCATTCTTAGCCGAATGCTTCCAGATTAGTTAAAACAACACCATGAGCACCTGTCTCCTGTCTCCACAGCGAATGCCATAACTCATCAGATCGCATCAAGCTGCGAGTTTGGGATGAAGACGACGACATCAAGTCTCGAGTGAAGCAGCGTCTGAAGAGGGAGTCTGACGACTTCTTGGGTCAGAGCATCATCGAGGTTCGAACTCTGAGTGGAGAGATGGACGTCTGGTACAACCTGGGTATGTAGTCACTCAGAGCCTTTACGGGATTGTAAACATAGTGTATATATGTGTGTGTATGTATGTGTGTGTAGCTGTGTCTTTGTGTGTTTGTGTATCTTTCTGTGTTCGTGCAGTAGACAAGTGTATAATTACTATTTATCTGTGTGTGTGTGTGCTTGTATGTGTGAGCGTTGTTGAGTATTTTTGAGTGTATGTTTTGCTCATTAGCGCAGCAATTTGAGCACTCAGTCTTCCACTTGTCGTCCAAAGTTCAACTTAAGTTCATCTCTGAGTGATGAATCACTTAAGAGTAACTCTGTGGGTGTGTGTGTGTGTGTGTGTGTGTGTGTGTGTGTGTTTCTCCACTTACAGAAAAGAGAACAGACAAGTCTGCAGTGTCTGGTGCTATCCGTCTTCAAATCAGTGTGGAAATCGAAGGAGAGGAGAAGGTGGCACCCTACCACGTGCAGTACACATGCCTTCACGAGGTACAGTAACACACGCGTGCATCGCCTCTGGGCCATTACACAGACTTACATTCATTTACTAGGAACTTACCATAATCACAGATTTGAATTAAAGCCTTTTTGATTTTTTTCAAATCGCCTCTTTAATAGGAATAAAGTGACTAGATTTTGAAGTAGAGGTAGTTTGACACTCAACATGGTTCCAGTTCTTTTTTGCTATGATGACTTTTCAACAACCTTTGAAACCACAAATTCACAGCTCACTAATGTTTCAGTGAATCAAAAGGTGGTTATTATTCACTTCTTTTAGCACTTCCGACGTCTTTTCATTCACTTGCTCTTTTTGTTTGTAGAACATCTTCCATTTCTCAACCGATGTTGAGGGCGGCGGCATGGTGAAGATCCCAGTGGCCCATGGAGACGATGCCTGGAAGGTCTACTTCGACGAAGTGCAGCAGGATATTGCGGACGAGTTTGCCATGCGCTATGGCATTGAATCCATATATCAGGCCATGACGTAAGATCAGTGTCAAAATGTGTGTGTGCGTTTGTGTGTGTTTGTATCTAAAGTTCGCTAGGCGCCTATTCAATTCATTCAAAAGGACATGATGTCAGCCAACTTTGTGCATGTGTGGGTAAATCAAATCAGGAAATACTTAAAATTAATGTGTTTGTGTCATGTATTTAGAGGCCTGTGTGTGTGTGTGTGTCTGTGTGTGTGTGTCTGTGTATGTGTGTTGATATGATGAGCAGTGGGCGGGGTTGTCATGAACTATAAACAGCATGCAAATTAGTTTATCTCATCTAATGAGAATAGATGACCTGTCACCTCAGAGATTTCCAGGCTGTTTGATTGGCTTACTGCCGGCAGGTGGAAACACAATGAGCACGCACAAACACACACACACACACACACATTCACACACAGTGTTTTAATTACATTAATAAAGTTTAATTTGACCTTAGAGGGACGGAGAAGGTCTGTGTGTTTATTTAGTGTGATAAAGGATCACAGTCATATACCATAATAATCATACTGGGAAGCATTGAGTGAAGTGAAGTTGTAAGCGGGAATGGCCCAGGCCTCGTCCCAACGGAAATGGGGGGACATGAGCCAATCAATAACAGCCAAATGGAAATGGTGATTGAAATACACAGAAGCACCAGAGCTGTTTTAGAAAAGTCTCGCTTCTCATTGAAAGCTCACCAAACTGCAGCTACATTTTGACTTCTTCAGTAAGACGAGAAATTATGAGTCTGTTTTTTTGGAGCTTGTCAGCCATCCAGTATTTTACACTCTTGAATTAGCAAATTGTTCTTTTTTATTTAAAAAAATTAGTTTTTTACTACTTAGCGCACAAGTTAATAATGAAATAATGTGCTTCCTTAAAATGTCTTTGAGGAATTTTTAAAAATAACACAACATTTTAATTGGCAAAATCCTCAGAAGGGGAGATATGCAGCTCATGGCAGCATGACTGTCTCAGCTTACTTTGCATTACATTACACAGTGGTACACATGCAACCCCCTGATTGCAGCCAAAACTGTCTAGAATTGCCAAGCATCCAGTGTAGCATCAAGACTTATTGATAAGTGGTGTCCAGCAGACAAGGACGCATGTACAAAATGTCATGAAAGCAGCAATTAAGTCATATGAAGTTATACAAAGTTATATGCATCGATGAGGTATTACACTTCCTGAAAATCTCCCTCCACTCAAAAACATGCCCTGCTTGAATATTTGACCTTCACTGTCTATGCTGTGTATAAGCAGAAGGGGTAGATGGGAACTGAGTTCATCATTAAACAGAATGAATTTGTGACATCACAACGACTGTAGTCTGTTGACCAATCATGGTTCAGTAAATAGCTTAAATAGGAGTGATGTAAAACCTTGAAACCTTCGGTACACAAACACTGAGGACATTCCAGTGAAGTATTTAAAATACATCTTGTGTCCAATAATTACACTTTGAAATTAAAAATATTTTACATATGTTCCATATTTGTAGATTAGAGGTAGATATTTAAAAGGTGATTAAACGTTTTTATGTGAAAACCACATCAGACACAAATTATTACTCAGTGTTTTTTTTTAAAAAAAGGTCAAAGTCAAAGCGTTGCGATGTTTCAACCTGAAGTCATGCCTTAAAAAGTGATAAATCCTTCAGCCTCCCAGGTTGTAATTTGATTATGTCTTTCATGAGACACTCATTGCCTATATGCTCAAGGTTTAAACCATAAAGACCCCTGACTACATCACCAGGGGTTTGATCCTAGACAAAGACACAGATCTTAAGTTACTTCTTTAATTATAACTGTGTGAAGGATCGGTAGCTTTCTGTCAGTGTCAGGTTTTTTCTTATTATTGCAAATGTTAAATGAGCTGTTTCATGTTCAAGATGTGTCTGATACATTAGTGATATTATCCTGGTTTCTTTATGTCTTCCACATTTCTTCCATCTGTTTTCTTCTCTCTCCTTCTCTCTCTACCTGGCTCATCGTCTATACCTCTCTCTCTCCATATCAACCCTGCCTTCTTTTGACCTCTTACTAATTTAAAATATCCTACTACCTTCTTACTCCTATAACTTCTCTGCAAACTTGCTAACCTCCTGTAATCTCTCCCTCCCTTCCTCTGCCTGACCCATCATCATCCTCTCTCCTTTCCTTCCCTCCACAGTCATTTTTCTTGCCTGTCGTCTAAGTACATGCTGTCAGGGGTGCCGGCAGTGATGAGCACCCTGCTGGCCAACATCAATGCCTTCTACGCCCACCCAACTGCCTCCACCAATGTCTCTGCTCCAGCCAGATTTGCAGCCTCCAACTTTGGGGTAAGTGACCGTCAGACACAATGACATAAACACAGAAGGAAAATGAATTTATGCAATACAGTCTAACCTTGCTTGCATTGGACATAAAAACAGGTGATTTGATAATCATACAAATAAAAACAGCATTTATTCACATAGTTTTCAGTCCACATCAGGCTATTAGGCTTGATCTAACAACACCAGAACACTGTGCACGTGAGCTTTATCATTTCTGACATAAAACTCTGGCAAAGACAATTTGAAAGAAAGTAAAAGTGGACAAAAATTTAACCATCTTCATAAATCCATCTTAAATCCAAGCAAATATATTGCTTTTCTGTGCTTCTAGCACGTTATTGAATTAAAGAAACACTTAAGTCAGCAACCTTGGACTGATTTTGTATTGATACTCTTATATAAAAACCATGTAGTCAACAGTGGCTCGTTGTTCCATGTTACTAAAAAGAAGACAAGACAAGAATAATCAGTGGCAGATCAGTCAAGGTGCCCTTATAAATAACATGTGTCTATGACCTTCTAACACCTAAAAGCATAAGAAACATTGAGATATGATATTGTCTTCTCAGCCGTGTACTGAATCAAGTTATTTTGGTCAGAGATTACAAACTTTCAAACTGTAGCATACACATAGGTGCCAAATACTGGCTTGTTAAAAGCAGAGGTTTCATGCATTTCCCAGTATTCCTCTGAGGGATTATGAGCTGTCTCTGTCTCTGTCTCTGTCTGTTTCTTTATTCACTGCATGCTCGGTCTGTCACACCTGATTTCTCAGACACCACCGATTTGACTCTGATGAAGCCTGGAAAATAATACATCCACAACAGCAAGCAATCATCCTTAAAAATAAGCTGACATGGATATTGGTTGCACAACAATTACCAGTCAAAACAATGACATGACGCATGACTGTTTGCATCCCCTGATCACTGTAGATTCAGAACAATGTTGAGATTGATGGCATGTGGAGATTTAGCCGACAGTCAAAGCAGATTACATTTAATGTTATCTCTTTATGTAATGAATTTGAAGATGCTTTTACCCAAACATTCACCCAAAAAGCTCTTTTTCTCCTGATTTGATTATTTAGTATAGTACAAATAGGTTTTGGTCACTGCACTGACACTGATTGAAGGAACTACTTTTCTCTGCAAGCCTTTATGAAGTGCTTCCAGGGCTGTACTCAAGTGTATCTCTGGAAG
>JAUZTA010000027.1:5705409-5715854 GCA_034780835.1 Ctenochaetus striatus
CTGGACAGTTGGATTTTTTGTTTAAAACAAAGACTACAGCTCCAAAAAGAGCAGAAATGCGATGTAGGGCACAAAAATGTGCACATATAAATGGAAGCATGATTGAGATGTTGTCTATTACAGGTGGGAACAGCACTTTTTGCCCTAAAAGAGCAGTTTTCCACAGAAGGTGAACCAGGTTGTCTCTTTTACTTTGAAAAGTATGACCTGAGCCAACGTGTGCTGTTCATTTATGTAGCTAATAATCTCCCTCACTAAAAGGTAATGTCCTCTCTCGGTGGGATCCCTGAAATGTCTCAAATGTCTTACCCAAAGTCAGCCTGCAGGCCCCACAGGAGCCACATATAGGGGGGACAATGACAGCTAGAGGCCGAGCTTAATGACTCCAGGGATCTTTGCCAGCAGTCGCGACTTGAGTTCTCCTGCTGGTCGCACTCAGACTGCGGTGATATACGAGCGACTGCAGGCAGCGTGTGCCTGCTTTAATGGGTCAGGGGGATACAGACGGATTTACTTTTACCGCAGGGTTACAGCTGTGTGAGACGGTTTCTTGCTTTGCCAGCTTGGTAACAAGCCATGCCAGATAGGCCGATAAGTTCATTCATCTCATTAAATATCACTGAACTCAGGCATTTTGTAGGTTCAAATTCATTCATTTTAATTAAGCTGTTCTCTCTTGCCTTGTTTGATAACATTAGTAACGCTCTGACTTGACAGATATTAATGTATGACTCAGCCTGAATTAATTTATGAGTTGATGCATGACTCTTGAGTCGGGTACCCACGCTAATTAATGACTTCAAGTGACTATTTGCTGTTGTTTTGGCTTCACATATTAAAATAATTGTCCTAAACCGACTGTTTTAGTACACTGATTAATCTCTGAGCTCTAAACATTTATTATGGCATTATTTGCTAATATGGAGAGTTCATGTTCACCAAAAGGGCATATCAAATACTTCACTTAAAATATAAAAGAATGGAAACCAAAAATGGATAAAATAAATTTAAATTGTTAAAATGAACTGATTGAATTCAAATATTCTGAATTTAAGAAAATATACTATTGGTACCGCAAGCTTCTCTGCAGAAGTGAAGTTAAAGTTACTTAAGGAAATAAAACCGCAACAACTACTTCAATCAAAGGCAACAACTCACCCATGTGATATTGTTAAAAATATTGAAGTTATTATTTTTATTGACCTTTATTTAAACATTTAATCTCATCGGGACACAAGGTTGTATCTGAAAGACAGATTGACTGTAAAGTGAAATTAAATATTTGAGGCGGTCTTTATTTTTTTGGTATTTATCTAATGTCAGTCCATCTATATGTCTGTTTCTGCTGTTTCTGTTGTTTCTATGGGGATGACTTTTTATCCCTGTAGCACCATGGAGGTGATGTGTTCATGGGTTTGTTTTCTGCCTGTTAACAAGCAGCACTACAGAAAAAAAAATGGCTGAATTTTCATGAATCTTGGTGGATGGGTGTAGTTTGGACAAAGAAAGAAACTAGTATATTTTGGAATGGCTCCAAATCACTGGGTGGATACACAAATCAGTTTTATTTTCTTTAGCATCATGTGCAGTTGCGGGAATCAACTATCAGCCTTGGCAGAGGTCTGCGGTCTCTGAGTGCCCTCTGAGTAAACTAGATTTTGTTGTTTTTTCATTTGTCATTCTCCCCAGAAATGTACAGTGGCTAGAAAAGCAGTGTGCAGCACACAAATCTAACAAGTGTTGCCTTTATACCAATAGAGTTTTTGTTTGTTTGTTTGTTGTGGGGTTTTTTTTATCAGAGTTGTTCCATAACAATTACCAATAATTTGTCTTTTCTCTTCATTGATTTCTTACTTTTGGTTTCTGAGGAAACAACACAAAGGCAGCAGGGAAGCTGTGTTTTTCCATCTGCTTGGACACACTCGAGCTCTGTTGGACTCTTTTTGTTCTTTCTCTCTCTCTCTCTCTCTCTCTCCTCTCTAGTACTGCTGTGCTTCCTCCCAGACAGACCAATGGAAAACTGCACACATTATATTCCTTGTTCTCTTTCTCTGGTCCTTTTCCCTTTTTTTTTTTTTTTTGCTGTGGTTGATGTTGAGCAAAGCCGGTTTCTCTGTTTCTGGTGCCACAGCTATATGGTGACCCACCAGGTAGAGGATATGTCATATCAATCTGTCTCCCCTCGCCTCTGCTCTTCATAACTCATCTCTGAAATCATGTCGTCAGTGGACAGTTTTATTGACATTGTCTGTGATGTCCTACAGGTGCGTGGGTGTTTTTATACGCCTGCAGACTGTATGTGTGTGTGTGTGTGTGTGCGTGTGCGTGTGTGTGTGTGTGTACAACAGCAAGGAAACTACAAACTTGTCAGCATCTAACTTATCTCCTGTGTCTTTGGGAGGCAAGCTGTTGATATATGCATAAATTTGCTGGTGGAAATGAACATTATTTACTTTTCGGTTGTTTTTAAATGACTTTCTCAGGGAATAGCTTTTGATGAGCAGCTACAGTGTGCTCCAATGCCCATCATCTGTTAGACGGCATCACACCTGAGAGCTCTGTGGTTGTCAGCCACAGGCTCTGCTGCTGAAGCTGCTGTGAATGTCTGGTTGCTCATCTGAGCAGCAAGAAAATCTACTTGGAGTTTTTTTTTATGCTTTCTGGTCCTGAGCAATGGCTGCTCTGTAAATATTCATATTATTAAAACTGTACAGTAAAGATTTTGCAGCAGATCTGATTGTGAATAATCTACATTCAGGTCATTTGTGTTGGAGTAAAATGTCAAATGTTTAATCAGCAATTTGGTTTGATTACAGCAAAATCCAGATTTGCTCGTATGAAGAGACTCTTTCAACTGGTGCCTAGTTTTTCCTTTTTGTACTTTTGTGGCTTACCCTGAATGCGACAGCACCTGAGTGGGAGACGAGGTACAGGAGCAGTGGGTGTCAATATTGACAAAGCAGCTCAGTGCAGTTTTGCTTTAAAGAATTTATTGAATTAAAGTATTTGAATTGCGCTGCCTGCCCACAGTCAGAGGCATAGACCAATGATTGTGATGATGTTTGTGAGGAAAGAAATGTGCTTTAAAGCTCCCTGCAGCTTTTATGGATTACATGTTACCCGATTTGACCTTAGCAGAGTAATGAGTAATAAGGTCATCAGAGAAGACACTGATACTAAAATAGAACTTCCTATTATTTCAGTAGTTTGTCAACAATTTTTGTTTTTGTTTTTTTCTTGGATCACTTTAAAATTGTATGTTCCTCTATGACTGGCTTTCTTGACATATATATTGTACAGTATCATATACTGTAAAGAGCCATACAACTCTGGTTTTGAAAGGTGTAATAGAATTTAAGTCTTACACTATTAAAACAAATTGAAATGCTTAATATTTGTCTCATGAAAGACACAATGCTCTGTGGCTTCAGCAGCTTGTTTAAAATGTAGTTTTTGTTAGCATGTGGTGATTCTGCACCTGCTCCAAAAGAAAAACAGCAGCTTTGGTTGTGAAACCAGGCTGGTTACATCGGTCTTAGTGCTGCCAGAGGGAATTTATTTCAGCTGGAGGGAGAACATGTAAGCTGACTGGACCTACAAAAACATATTGAGGCCCCTTTATTGTGTTATAGTCACAGAGGAGATATTGTCTAACTTGTTCTGAGCACCTCTGATTAAGTTATATCTCTAGATTTGGATGAAACTGCCTGAGACTTTCTGTTGGTCGAAACAAATTTAAACTAAAAAACAAGAGGGCAGCAGGAGCATGAAATCTTACATTTACAATAAAGACCACCATAGGTTGATTTAATGGTGATGAAAACTGAGCAACTGACTCAGTGACTAATTTTCTAATGGTTATGTAGATGTGTGCAGATTTTAATGAAGAGAAACCTGAAGTTCATCTCTGAATGATTATTTCCATTTTCCCCTTCAGGCTACATGATGATGAGTTAAAACCTCTGGGCTTATAATATCAATTATTCTCAATTAAAATGGAACATTTATCACACAATGAATTACGAACCGAAACAAAAGTCATATGCCAGATGTTTTATGGTCACATAAATTGTGTTGGACTGAGCAGAGGACAGGATGTGAAGGGAGTAACCTTCCCTTCAGTGTGCTGAGCAGGTGACAAGGAGAAAAGAGTCAATTATAATAATTACCGCTACTCTGTGCACGCGTTCATATATGTGTGAGGACGAGGAAGGTCTTGCTTTAGGGAAGGAAATTGCGCTTTTTTAGAAGTTTTTAAAGGTCATAGCAGATCTGTTATCCTTATCTCAGACTTTTTTAGGTTAGGTGTGTATGTGTGTGTTGCCACTTTTTGAAACATGGAGAGTTAGGTCATTTTGTACAGCTCTCACTTTTTCAGAGTGCTGTTTGAAGGTTAGAATTTGGTTTAAGAGTTGAGATAAAGGTTTAAAAGGGTTAGGATGAAGGATGAGGTTAGTGATGTTATATAAATATATTTTATTGTCAACAGTAGACCAAAACCCCAATACCCTTTACTGCCCTGTGCCTCATTCAGCCCAAAACAAATTGATTTCTATTGTAGAAAAAGTGCAGTGGATTGGCATCAGAGCAGATACTTTAGCAGATGGTATATGAGGATATATAAAAAGAGCTCTGGTACCAGATCTCTAACTGTTATCATCAGATTCCTTGAGTTAAGGTACCTGATTGGTATCACAGAAAACAAAAAGGGTGATGCCATCTTAAAAAATGGTGACCGATTTCCTGAAACAGCTACTGCTGGCAACAGGACAGTGTATCTTGGATTGACTGAAAATAAACTATGTTCATGTCAGTGCAAGAGAAAGTCACCCAGTGTGATGGTGTTGTTCATTTATGTGTTTTTAATAGTTTTTGGAGCACAAAAGAACTCTAAAACAAGTTTCTTCAGAGCATTTGTTGCCAATAAAAACACAGACTATTACCAGCCTCATCCTCTCAGGTTAGAATTGATCTTTAGCATGTACATTTGTTTATTTCTTTCATCCAGACCAAACTTTTTTCTTTGGCTTCTTGACACATCATTCCTGACACTCAGGAGGCACAGATAAACCAAACAAAACAAGAGTTGTGAGAGTCTTTTAAGAGCTGATTAAAATTTGGCTTTTTGTTGTTATTGTTGGTCTTTACTGCCAGTAAATATTGGCCATTTTTCATACTTTCAGCCATAGATAAAAACAAAGGGACACCCTTTCCAGTATACTAACAATGCACAAACTAAATCATCTGCGAAAAAGACTGGCTACCTTTTTAAGAAAGTACAAGACTGAGGTATGACAGATTTCTAACATTTCACTTCTGAACTGTTATACAATCAAATTGCACCAATTTGGGATTCACCTGTGTTGCCGCCCACTTGATAAATGCATTTCTACTGCAGTTTGTTGCAAGCAAACAAGGCACTTTTTCCAATTTCTAGTGAGGCTGGAAACAGGGCTTCTCTTTCTTCCTCCCCCTCGTTCTCTCTGTCAGACAAAACTCTTTTTATCTTGTTAGTTGTCAGCCATGTCGTGACTCCCACTACGCCAGGGTACTCTCTATCTCTCTCTCTATCCTCTGTCAATTTCTGTGTGCAGTCTTGGCATGACATATAAATACATTTGTGCTGCCAAACCATATGAAGGAGAGTAGTGGATAATTTACAAAAAGTAGGCAATGGGGATACCACTACTGGCTGTGGCTCAGGTGTACGAGCTGATTGGCTATTGATCACAGGTTGTTCGGTCCCTGGCTGCTTCTGTCCATGTGTCTCGGTGTCTTTGAGCAAAACAATGAGCCCAAATTGCTCCCAGCGAGCAGGCCTTGCATGTCGCTGTGCAAATCAGTGCAGGGCAGCATCTGTTATGTGAATGCAATGTAAAGAATTTTAAAAAGTGAAGTTTTCCATCTTGGTTGAGTTTGAAATGTTTCAAGTTACTGCCTTTTAATAATACAGGTTGCATCGTTCTGTTCAAAAAATAGCACAAGCATCCACCACTAGGGGCAGCAAACACATCTTGACCAGCCACTTGTCAGAAATGTAACATAACATATGCATGCAGCGTGTCAAATGAAAAAAGCAATTGAACAATGCAAACACAGTTAATGGTTTCTACTTACAAAGTAACTGAAGAGGTAAAGTGCTGAGTTTGTTTCACACACATTAAGCCATGTGTGTATCCTTGAGGTCTGGCAAACACGTTGTGTGTCTCTCCTTCCCCATGAAACATTTGCAAAGCTGAAAAACTGACAGCAGGATGTGAACTGTGCCACATGTTTGCTTTCATGTGTGAAATTGCAACTTCATGCACAAAACAAACATCTGAAGATGAAACATGAAGAATCTGAGCATAACCTCTGTGCTCTTTCATGTCTCCTCTCAACAGAAGGATCGCTTTGTGAAGCTCTTGGATCAGCTGCACAACTCCCTGCGCATCGACCTCTCCATGTACAGAGTGAGTCAGCTGCTCTCGGCTTCAGTCCATTTCATTACTACTATTTATTTATTAGCAGAACAAGGCTTTGGTGGGTTCCTATGAATCTGAAAGCAAAAAATTATACCTTATCAAAACCTTACCTTATGATTACCTATATACTTATACCTATAAAAACTTTATCAGATTTTGTTTTGTTAAAGGTAAAATGTCACTGTGACTTCATAAAAGACATTCTGGGTCATACCTAATTGAGAAAAAATTTACACAAGTGTCTAATAGAATAAATTGATGAAGTGTTGGCATATCATATCCAAAAGGTCAAAGGTCAAGTCAGCTGTGGAATCATGATGTTCAGAAAAGCATATCTTTCTTGGCCATTTTTTTAATGCTAAAACTCTGGAACATTTGGAGAGATTGTAAACACATTTCACGTTTGATTAGATACTTAAATTAGTAACACAAATCTTGGTTGCCTGCCTTACGACTTTGCTCATTGTTTAGATCTCCTGTGCTGTCAAGTTGTAGATGTGTGTCAACCATCAACATTTTAAAATTTGTAACTTCTCTGCAACAGCATCCATATTTGAAGCTTGTTCACAATAGGCTCTGTGTTGCTAGTGAACTTCAGGTGATTGTTGCTGCACCATGCGTCGAGGCTCTCTGTCAGTCCTCTGTGTTTCTCCAGTTCAGGATCATCTTTCTCTGTCTTTTTACATTCATTATGACTGTTTGCCTGTAATCAGTTAAGCCAGTTATGCAGTAAGGAAATAAAAATTGAGTATATTAAACATTACAACATTAAAAGGCAAACAAGACCACCATCGTCCATTTTTTGAAAAAAAAAAAAATTAGAAACATGTCCTTAAAAGACCTTAATCCAAAGGCTTTAACAAGTGTGTGTGCATGTGTGTGTATGTATTGTGTGTATTGTGTTTGCAGAACAACTTCCCGGCCAGCAGCAAGGCTCGCCTCAATGACCTCAAGTCAACGGTGGATCTTCTCACCAGCATCACCTTCTTCAGGATGAAGGTAGAAACAACATATCAGTTTGATAATCACCAAAATTTCAAAATAGGTCAGAAAACTTTCTCTGTTTAAGGGCAAATTAATTGGGCAGATCTAGGGAAAAGGGCTAGTTGCATCTTGGACACGACTCCTAGGGGACTTTCACTTTTCCTTCCCAGTGACTAACATTGATATCTGGCACCTTGATTTTCTATGAGGTAGTTTTTTTTGTTGTTTTTATAACTTGCACTTAAGGTCACCCAAATTCAGAAAATGAAGTGTCCAATTCTCAGGTATCATGATAATCATAGCAAAGATAATCATATTTAAGACTCATACTCTGTTATGATAAAACCTGAGGTCTCCACTCGGCTGTCACTACAAAATGCCCAAAAGTGGCAGTAAGTTTATTGATTTTGGTCCTTGTTAAGACTTTCATATGAGCCAGAAGCACACTGGGAGCTGAGCAGCAGTGTTGCAGAATTGATTGCAGCCGCTGACTAATGTGTGTCAGAGTGAGCTTGTGCTGTCGAGATCAGGTCTGTGGTGGGAAGATTGATTCTTCAGTCAAGGACAGCAGAAAGGTCATAGATCTGTTTGTGTGTTTTGTTTCTGTATCTTTTTGAAATGAAGCAAAAAAGGGCTTGGAATCTTACTTTTGGCTTTAATTTGATAAAATCATTCCTTTTTATATGATTTTTTTGACATATTTCTAACGGACAACTTGCAACTTTTGATTATTTGTATAATGGGGTTATAATTTGAAAACCATCTCAAATTTTAAGAATTCTCGTTTTATTTTTGTTTTTGTTTGTTTTTGTGTTGTGACTTTAAATTGTTGTTAGATAGTTAAGACGTTAAAGCCTTCAGACTTCAGAAAATTCATAGAAACTTCACATAGGAAACTTGAAAATATCAGGTCATCACAGCTTCTTACTCAGAGTTTATATTCTAGATTACCCCAGAAAAAAAAGCAATAATGTCATAAATTTACCCCTTATAGGATTTGTGAATTAATGAATTTAAGTTTTTGCACAAGGTGAATCTGACTTACCTTCTCAATCCGTTGCCGGCTCTTGTGCAGGTCTTGGAGTTGCAGAGTCCTCCCAGGGCTGCCAATGTGGTGCGGGACTGCGTCAAGGCCTGTCTGAACTCCACCTACGAGTACATCTTCAACAACTGCCTGGAGCTCTTCAACCGCCAGTTCCAGCCCGCCGTCCAACCAGTGAGTTTCTGAGCATAAACATGTTTTTTGTGCTTCTATAGTTGATACTTTTGGACTTTTTTTTGAAAGTAAATGATGAAACTGGAGACATTACTGTTTCTTTTTTTACTTGTAAATTTAATAGTTTAATTGTTTTGCTTCTTATTCGACATTCACCTCTCAGTAGCCAATTTACCAAATACTAGCACTATGTTTTGTCAGTTTTCAGATGCCCTTGATTTAAGAACTATAGATTGATTTTGTCTAACAGTGGTGTTCTGAGTATCACAAAGATGTAGCCAGCCTCAGCAGTTAGAGGCAATGTTACACAGAGTCAGCTCCACCTTTTTAAGACCAGGCTAATTTAAATTGTTAATTCCGTATCGATCCAAAAATAGCATGTTAATGCACAGATGAAACTGTATATTATGCAGTGTAAGGCAGCATGTTGGCACATTTGGCACCACCCTTTTCACAGTTTGATTTTGTAATTTGCTCACTTAGATGCTGCAAACTACTACAACTCAATGACACAAAACACTTCAAGGGTCCTGGAGTGGATCTTTGTCACTTCAGAGACTTAAAACCAAGCAAGAACATAGTCTGGATCTCAATTTTGACCTCATCCCTACCAGTTGCTGACATTTGTCTCAGTCATCGGCCTTATGTGTTGCACTAATTAACAGAGTCTCTTTAGCTGAAAATTGTATCTAAAACACTGAATATTTCCAACAGTGAGCAGAAACTTTAATGTCTTAAATTAACAATACTTTACATGATAATAAGGATGAGTAACTTTTTTCAACTCAGTGGAGTTCGCAGAACCATGTCACATTAATGTGAGGACAGAATATTTAAATATAAATCATCTCAGCACAGTAGAGGAATAATACTGCATCTGTTAATAATTCAGTGCAAATCATTTATTAAAATCATAACTGTTGTAAAACTGTAAAATTTTTGTCTTTGTTGTCACTCATTTTTTAGCAGTATGTGTTTGTTTTTACATGTGCTCGTCATCTGGTTCAGGATTCACCTTCTCGTTGGAGTGTAAACATCATGTCCAGCTACTGAATTCTTCTGCTTTTTTTTTTCCTTTTTGCAGCCTGAGACAGAAAAGAAAAAGAAAAAGAAGGAAAAAACAGAAGGAGAGGAGGAGGATGAAGACGAAGAGGAAGAGGACGAGGAGGAAGAGGAGTTGAAGAAAGAGGAGAGCCAGCAGGAGGAGCAGGGCCCGAGCATCCAGAATCTGGACTTCTGGCCTAAACTCATCACACTCATAGTCTCCATCATCGAGGAGGACAAGAACTCCTACACGCCCATCATCAACCAGTCAGTACTCTGCCTACTTTTACCTTTGATTCGGCATGTTGTCGCTCTGAGATGAGTGAAAATACAATTATTTTCATCACATCACAGTTTATAATTGGAATAATTAATAAAAAGCAACAGCTATTGTTTTTTTTTTTACAACATTGCTCACACAATGTTAAATTTTATTATAAATCACAAATCACATCAAACCGCCACATAACTAAAAAACATGTTGTAATTTTTCATATTTCTTCTGTAGTGAATTCTGAATATAGTGAAGCTGGAGTTACTTTCTTGTTTAAAGCAATCTTTACTTTTACTTCAATATTATTATTGTTATTAGTAGTAGTAGTGGTGGTATCACAGACTTTATTTGCATTGCACCTTTCATAAAAAAAACATTTTGATAAAAACATATATAAAGCTTAAACTTCTGCTGATAAAATAATGTCTTAAAAAGTATTATTATAATTTTGTTTTTATAAGTT
>JAUZTA010000027.1:5728445-5745389 GCA_034780835.1 Ctenochaetus striatus
CAATGTCATTGAGGTATAATGTGACTTTTCTGTTTATACACTGGGATTATTTTATTTATTTTAAATATTTGCACCAAGTTGCACTTTTATTTTAATTCAAACATTTGAACTGTGCAGCTGGGTCTGTTGTGTTCACAAATGCTGTTAAAAGTGATGAAAATCTTGCCCTGAAAATGTTACAAGTTAAAGTTAGATAAAGTATGTTGTATTATCTAACATTATTATTATCAGAAAAAAAGTATATGAAGCATATGTCTCAGTATGTGAGTTAAAATTAAAGGACTGAAAGTTGAATATGTCCCATGTTATACTACCAGGCATTGTTAGATCATAAAAGTTAATGCATTAACATAAAAGCAGGATTTTATTGTAGGTGGTTGAAGAATTTCTGTATGGGACGGAAACAACTGATTCCTTTCTTATGGATTATTTTGCTGATTACTTACTGCATTAATTAAGGATTGCTTGGTTTGTAAAAATACTGGAAAAAAATCAGAAATGTATCACATTGACCCAGAAAGAGACATCTCCTAAATGCTTATTTTTTAACTAACAGCTCAAAGCTCAGGGTTATAAACTGCAATGAAAAGTTGTTGAAAAAACAAAAAGAAGCAGAAACACATTTGACATGTGTAATGCTTGAACCATCAAATGTTTTGCAAGTGACGTAAATGATTATCAAATCCATCAATTCTGTCTCACTCTTATGTTAACAAAACAACATACTTCTTTCCAGCTTGAAGTGATTAAGTAGATATCATCTACAGCCTTAAGCATATTCTTTTGTTACAAGAAAAAAATCCCTGTTTTAGCTCACATTACCTGTAAAGCACTTCACTGCCTCTAGGGGGCAAAATTATACTGTCATGTGGCAAGGAGGAGGAAGGGTCAACTCTTTTCCTGGTGAGAACTCAACCTGTTGTCCTAACAATCTCCCCCAAGGTTACAATTTGACACCCCCCACCATTACCCCACCCTGCCTCACTGTCATAACCTCCATTTAAACAAGGTATCAACTCTGTACACACAGTGGATGGCACTAATTTGACCTCTATGTAGGAAATCCACAGCCATTGTTGCAAAAAGTTATGTATTGTAAAACAAGAAAGAACCATGTTTTGCAAGTGAAGGTACAAATGAAAGAAGTGGACAAATTTGCTGTTCCAATAAATTATTAATTTGTTACTAATTTGTTCTCTGGAAGGATGTATTGTCTGCTTACAAGCTTGGACAACCTCAGAAATCCAGTCACACTCATACTAAAAAAATAGTGATAAATATTTTGGTGACACTGCCATGTTTAGGCAGTGAGATATATATATCTAATATACCTTTAAATAGAATTAATATTTACACATCCTGACTTTCCTTTTTGCTTCATTCCTTCTTTTGTCGACACTCTGCTGGTAGCTCTGTCAGGAGGCCCACAGCGGAGCTGTGAGTTGGGGGGTCAGGGGTAGAGGGGCCAAGCCTGGGGGCAGTCTTGTATTGGAGTCTTGGATCCAGCTTCGGGTTCTGGTGTTTCCCCACCAGCCTTATTAAACCCAAGCTCAAGCTGGGCAGCCAGTGCCCTTAGGCAACACCTCAGGGTGTCTCTCCTAATTGTGACTCTGCAGCCTGGGGTCTTCCTCCCTGAACTGCACTCATGCACATAAATGCCAAATCTCTCACTGATGCACCAGAATACACTGGTTAACCCATAAGTGCATAAAATATCAGCAGCAAAAAATTAAGATAGTATAGTTGCAGGGGGTTGATCAACTTTTATTCTTAAACTTAGCAGTAATCAGTGACAATGGTTTATGGCATTTAATAATCAACATAATGATAATTTAAAAGAAGAAAAAACCTAACAAACATTAAAGTAAAGTTTCAACATATGTGTGCTTTGCAGAAATGTACATGGTCAACATTCAATCCTGGAAATTGGGTTGGTTTTTTGACCTCACCAGTTCATCTTTGGGTCTTTTTTTTAATTTATATACAGTATAAGGTCAGGTCAGCATTTACATCATATGATGTGCTGTTGGGGTCTAATCCTCCCATTTACCCTTGAATGCAGTGATTAGACCCTGTCCCCACCAGAGAGACTTGTATCAACAACATCCTCCAAACTGCCTGGACAACAGCAGACTCTGTCTCTGCTCAGTGCATGGAGAAGAGACTTGGATCCGAAGAATCAACAGCACATTAAAACTTCTGCACTTTGATAATTCAGATCAGCCACTAACTAACTAACTAACTAACTAACTAACTTACTTTTCCAAAAGAGTTTATTATACAGCTGTCATCAGGTTTTGCATGAGAGAAATTAAAGACAAAGCTGTAATTTGTGCCAACTTTATTCATTCTGAGGTCATAAACACATGATGTGGGAGTCATCCTCCGTTTGAGACCTTTGTGGCAAGGTACCCAAAGTTTTGCCTGAAATGATGAGTGAGGCCATAAAATACAAAAAAACTGTACTGCTTCTCAAAGGTATTACATGACTCTATTATAAAAATCTGAAGTGCAGCTAAGTAAGACATTATAGGTCATATAAGTCATTTTTGACAAATAAGTTTATGAAAACTCTTTGATAACCTGAACTATGAAATTTTTGGTCTATGACACTCCAGTTTTAACTTGCAATATTTGTATTTTACACAGTTTTGAACCAAGGAGATGATTTGTCCTTGCAGGCTTTTCATCATGTTCCTGGATAGTTGCAGTACAATTAAGCAAACCAATCAAGGCGGCACAAAGAGAAATTATAGCTGAAGCGAGTGGCTGACTTAAAAGCCGCCCTCTTACTGTTTTCAAAAGACATATTTAATGAGAGTGAAGCCATTCACTGCATGCAAATGTAGCCTAGCAACTAAGAGTTACTCGCAACCCCATATTGAGGTGTTGTGAGCAAATCAGAAGACAGACAAGTCAAATCACCACTTACACAGGAAATCTTGTCAAAAGGTGCCATGTTCAGGATCTATAGAGTAAATGAGTGAATGCTGTCTAAATGTTTCTCTCTGAAATACATATTTTGTTTGGTATCAAAGAAAATACATGTAATCTTCACAATTCAGAACTACAAAAAGCTCTCTGAATTTCATCTTCAAAGTGTCATAAACTTTTCCTACTCTTTCTAACTCACAATAATACAACTAACCCCACAAATGACAATAATAATTAACTGAGTTAAAGTGGTGAAATTGTGGGCAAAAACTTGCTAATTTACACATGCAACAGTTATGGTGCTGCATATCTGGAGTCAGTTTTCTGGCCACCAGAGTGCAAGTACAGTTTTCTCTCACTTTAACTCTGATAAACTCTCCATTATGTTCACTAACCTGCATCCGTCTGCTGTTAGCTGCTGAACAGGCACAGTATTGTACAGAAATGTATAGAGCTTTAGAGGTTTTTAACTAAAAACAACCAAAAAATTACTATGAGGACTGTGTGAGAGAACTAAAACAGCTCAGTTGTGGATAAAAAAGTTTTCCACATGGATTAAAGAAACTACTAGGAAGCTGTATAAAATATTATGAAATTACCGCTCTGTTATGAACCCACAATTCAATGTAAGAGTCTTTTTTATCCCTTCAAACTTCTGCTGATTATTCCTAAGTTTTGGAAACCATTTTTTAAAAAAAATTCCCTGTATCGTTGATTAATATGGAACATGTTAATTATAGAGCAATGTAAAGATTAGAAAAAAAGACCTCTATCAGTGAACAGACAGTTACGTAACATAATTCAGACCATTGATTCTATGGCTTAACTCCTTCCTCCAGACTGCAGATTAATTCAAGCCTATTTTCTTAACATGTGGTGAAACATTTGTGATCACGCACATCTGGATTAGCTGAAAAAAAGCCTCAACAAGTTTTAGTATGACAATTTCTCTGAGTTCTTTTTTAAATGATCAAAAATAAGATGAGTATAGTTTAAACTTCTCTGCAGAGCACCTTAAAGTACACTGGCTCTCACCAAATCCACTGTGTTGAATGAGTTTGGGATTATTCTACTCTGAGCCAGCTGGCATGTAAAACTGGAGGTAAACATGCAGCCAGGCTTCTCACACTACTTAGCTAAGCTTCTTTTTCCATGAAAGAGTATTTTCAGGACACCCTGCTGCTCAGAATGGATCAGTGTTTTCATGAACTCATTGAATCAGCAACAGACAAAAATCAATCCAGTGTGGAGCCTGAATAATGAAATATTGCTGAGGCAGGCTGCTGTTTTCCTTTTAATTTCTTATAATATTGACTCATGGGATGTTTTGCCCGTTGATCATCTTAACCAAAATGTTATGGGTTGTGATAAAAGGATCAGCTTACAATGACAGTCTCTATCTCTGGTCAGTAGCTTGGTTCACTGCAGGTTTAGACATTTAAGTTTGTCCTGTACAAGCTCTTTTTTCATGAGGCAACTGGATCAGTAAAAGATATATGAATTGAATGTCTTGCTCCATGAAAACTTATCAGCAGGTTCCAAAGAACAGAAACGTGCTTATAGTTAAAAGATTTTCTGAAAAACATGCTTAAAACACTTAATTACCTTAGTGAAAAAATGTCTGAAACCACTAAAGTTTAGCTGTAATGACTTACATGAACTGTTGATATAGCCCACTCTTCTGTATTAAGTATTCAAGTAATTGTACTTGTCAAAGCACTTTTAATGCAAAATACCTTTTACTCTACAACCAAAATACCAAAAACCATCACAATACTCTCCCCCAAAAACATACAAAACTGTACTCAAGTCCTAGTATAGAATAAAAACAAATCTTTAAAACTTCAAGTATCAGAAATGAGAAAATCATTCAACAGCAACTACAACGAGACAACGCAATCATCACTAACCACCAACACGTCTGAAACTACCAAACTGGTTTTTTCAAAAGTATCACGGATAACCAAACTGCCAGTGATATAATATCAGAAACACCACATGACACAAGAAACAATAAAACAGTAATAAGTCACCAAATTCCAGTGACCCTTAAAGCTGCAACACCAAAAACATTTCAAATCTTACAAAAGACCACAAACTGAGTCTGACAATACCATAAATTAACAAAAACTATCAAAACAACTTTAAAACAAATACCATAAACCACAAGTGAATGCTAAAAGTCCCCTACTCACAAAAATAACACACCAAAAAACCACATCACGCAGGAAAAACACTGCCTCAAAAATATCAAAGACCTAAAGAAAAAACAAAAATACACATCAAGAAATACCAAAGTACTCAATAACAGGGATCCCCTGGTCTACTGCCCCCTCCTCATATTTTGACATCACATCAAAAGGCTTTTGTCCCAGGAGAAACACCCAGGTGGAAGCCCATCTGTCGAGGAGACACAGAGACGTCTCCTCTTATTTGCCCCTCCCCATCCAATCCTTTTGACCCTGTTCCCTTCTTTCCTCCCCTCCTTGTGCCATCCCCATCTGAGCATTCACAACCCATTATTGAGACATTACTGAGTCTGGGATATTGTAGTCACTCTGTTGACTGTTCCCCCTCCCACAATCCACGCTTCCATCCATCCCCCAAAACCTGAGCCTTGATACCTTAATCAGTTTTGACAGGAAAAGTGGCTGCCATCACAACCCCTGCTGTCTGGATTTGCAGCTCATCACCTCGACTTAATAAACCCTGTCAGATGTAACAGGCCTGCTGATGCTGGCAGCCTCCTTTAAAAACCCTGTTATGACCACAGTTGGTTACACACACACTGAAAAACACATCTACACTATTGTGTTTTCAGTGTTTTCCAAGGGACTGCCTGGATGGACTGAGAGAGCAACAGAGGGGAAGCCTGAAAGACCAGCTCCTTTCAAACATCTTGATGTGATGCAACAGTATTAACACTGAGTAGAGACCTCCAGATCACATTTCACTCATACATCAAAATCTGCTTCCCACACCCTCAAATGAATCCATTTCATCAAACCAATCATATCCTAACTATACTTCAAACTGTAAAAGAGTTTTGTAAATGTATTAATTTAACATACGCTTTGCTACAACATCAAATAAACCTATATCCATTTGTTTTTAAAGATATGTTGCACTTAATTTTCATTGCCATGCTTTACAACCCCAACTTGATTGCTTGTCAGCTAACAAGTAAGATCCATCTTCCCCAGTACTTTCATCAAAACCCTTAATGGTTAAAATCTCTGAGCCCCACAAACAGATGAGCCTTTTCATGTATTCTGTAATAGTACAATCATTTGCTATAAACCATCGACTCTATTGACGTCTATGACTGAAATAACTAATTGAGGAAAATTGCTGATGTGCCCTCAGCGAGTGTAAAAAGAGGCCAAAAAAGAGCTTTTATGCACAGTGACTCTTGCCTGAGCAAAGACAATATAAAAATTCATTCTATTATGCAGATATAACTAATATTAACATATCATTTTCCTCCTAAATGACACCTTTGACTCCCTTCTGTCCAAATTGCTGCTCTGTATTTCTGTCCACTCGTTAATCTTCTCATTTATGTTCTGGTCATGTGTTGGCACCCAGCAGTGGTCTGACGGTGCAAACCTTCAATCCTCTTTATGTCACTTTATAATATTAAATGTCAGAGCTGTCCAGGTGTGATTATTAATCCCTTCCATTAATCAGAGACACTGAAAGTGAGACACCGAATGAAAGACATTATCACAGACAGCATAATAACCAGTCATTACACCATCAGAAAGAGTCAAATTAGGACTTTTTCTTTCAGAGGCCTTATTATTCAATTTTTGGGGTAAATGCTTCTCCATGAGTATTACATCATAAAAGTTCTATATGATGTTCCGTCTTATTGAATGAGCCAAAGTAACAAAGGATCACCATGAGGATACTAAATATTTTGTTGATTTAGCATTTTAATTTCAAATAACTCTGTTTAATATGTGATGTTAAAGAATATCTTACAAAACACATGTAAACCGTGAAGGCAGGATGCTCTTTTGCTTCACCTTTAACCACTTCCATCAGTGCAGTCACTATCAAAAGGAAAGTTTGTACAAGGCCATTATTACACCAAGCCTAGAAGAATTTAAACCGATAGCTGTTTGACAAAAAAGAAATCCAAAAATATATTATACATATGGGAACAACCCTTTTAATGTTAAGTTTCCCAGAATGCTGTTTTAGTCACGATGTAAAAGCCTTGGAAAGATATTTCTTATAGGTCAAAATTTTGAAAAAGAAGTCAATTTATGTGCTTGGGTGAAGAAGGGTGGCTGAAAGATGAATACCACTTTTATGCCTGTCTGTTAACTGTGAAGTGAGGAGACAATTAGCTTAGCTTAGCATGAGACTGGAAACAGAGGAGAGAACTGGGAAGCCACTAAATTCCAGTTAAATAATCGCTGAGTTTTAAATCCAGGAAAAGGTAATGTCATGCTTGTAAATGAAAAACTAAACCTAAAAAAAAAACAAACAAAAAGTTGTTTTAGTCCTCAATAAATAACAGAACAAAAACTGCTCCAACTAGTGTAACTACCATGTGTTGTTTTTTCTTTGGGTGGTGGTCTACAGCAGCCAAAAAGACATCCTGAAAGAGAAAGAGGCTCATTCTTGCTGCTGTAGGCGCCTGACCTTTATTTACAATCTGCTGAGTTCACAGTCTGTGCTGCACCGTCTCAGTGCGCCAGATATTATTGATATGTCTATTCGCAAAACAGTGGATTGGTGAAGGAGGTCAATTCCATTACACCTGGCTTGTGTAGTGTCAACATGCCTCAGCCCGAAGCAGACACTGTGAGAGATTGTTTGGAGTCGAGATGGGAAAGGCCTGCTCTTTTGATCAGCGTCTGCTGGGCTGCAGGGAGATTGAGCTTATCTCTTTGACCTGCATCCAGCTTCATGGAAGAATGGGCACAGCTCAGATATTAGAATAGACCTCACTGACTCCTAAGCTTGTAATGCATGCTCTTCACCATTATCGTGATACTTTAAATTCACATATTTGGTATGCAGTCTCCTGTGGAAGCTGCCAAAACAACCACAGTTTTCTCATGGTACACTGCAGGTCTCGATACAAACTGTTTTTGCATATATTTATTTTTGCCTCTTAACATCTAAATCAAGTTATTAGTTCATCTAAATGCCAGAAACCCATTTTTTCTTGTATGAAAGGTGATTGATGAGTTTAAGTAGAATGTCATGAGTTATACATCTTTTGTTACATCCACATACAGCTCAACTCTTTCTGTGATTATGCAGAAAGTTTGAAGTTTTGCGGTAATTCCTTTCTGGGTAAATAAAAAGAT
Source organism: Ctenochaetus striatus (assembly GCA_034780835.1). Taxonomy (NCBI): domain Eukaryota; kingdom Metazoa; phylum Chordata; class Actinopteri; order Acanthuriformes; family Acanthuridae; genus Ctenochaetus; species Ctenochaetus striatus. The sequence continues at coordinate 5,736,710 of JAUZTA010000027.1, forward strand.
TGTCTGATCAGCACTGCCTAAAAAAATGGACCACACCATCCTTCACGCAGCCATCAAGCCTCATCCAAGGAGGTTTATGATGACATAAAGGCAACATGAGGGGAGGATGTCCCCTTGTAGAGCATGGTGAAAAAGTGGGATGCTCTTTTCAAACCTGACAGATAGAGTTGACTGCACAAAAGCCGATGTTGTCCAGTTTATCAGACAGCACTGATCACTCAAAGAGCTGAGCCACAGGAGCATGCAAAAAGAGCTGGATAATTCATCTGCTTCTACCTTAGGCCACGACGATCAATTACTCCTCGCACAGCTCTGAAGATCATTTTCTTGCGTGACTGGAATCACCAAGTTCATGTTACAAAGTAATCTTCAGGGCAACTGCGCATATTTGATTGGACGAGCCAGTGGGCTGCTGGATGATGCTGCAGTGCATAACAACAGTGCTACGAGTTTGCCTTTCCTCAGGCGACCTTGTGCTCTTATTTTGGTAGAAATCTGTGTGGATGCAGTGGTCACATTCAATTTAATAAGAACTGTGAGCGTGGATGTTTTTTTTTTATAGGATTTTTTTGTACTAACAAATAATTAAGAACAGGTGCGGTCTTTTGTGCACATTTTTTACAATGGCCTTAATTATTTGTCTTTTATAAAGTTTAGCAAATTTATCAAGCTGATTTTCACCTTTGTTTCTTTTGTAGGTGTCAGTTATAATGGTGTCCTAATTACCGGTATAAGAAGAAGGACTAATTTGCATTATGGTCATTTTGATTCATTTTCCTTTACCAGAGCACCTTGTTGTATTATAGCTTATATTTAGCAAATTATCTTATTAAAACAGATCAGCCCACCAGAGAAACAAGCATGTAATGTAAGTTTAAATTTTGTGGTGGCATAGATATGAACTGTAAACCGAAAATGGTTTAAAAAAATATATTCCACTATTTTTGGTTCAAGGAGTTAAAATGGACAAGTCTGATAACCAGGGAGTTAAATTTGAATATCTTACCAACTGTTTGTAAGTATAATTGCAGGTAAGATGCACCTCAGAGAGAAGCTTTTGTTTATTGTTTAATTTTAAAAAGCCTGTGCTAATATCTTTTTTTTTTTTTTTTTAAATAAAGCATAAAATTTGACTTCAGCGCCTCTAAGCCCACACACATCTGGATTCAGTCTGTGTTTCAGAATTACCCAGAAGGTCTGCAGTGTGTTTTAGCAGGTCAGAAAGACATAGAGGAGGTAATGAGCCTTTACTTCAAGCCCTATTACTCAGGAGTCTATGCTGTGCTCCGGCCAAACTACGCTTGGCTGCCGTACAGTTTGGTCAAACGGAGAATGAGATGGATGAGATAGCCCCATCTTTCCTCCGTTTCTGCTCTTTGGCTGCGTAAAACTTCTCTGTGAAGATAAAAGCAGTTAATTTGGCATGAAAAAGAGTTTAATAAGATAAAATTTTCAGTGTGATCAGGAGACTACTTTATGACCTGTGTAGGGCAGATTTAATGATCCTGTGATATGTGAACGAAAAAGAGAGAGAGTGATGGCTGAAGATCCAGTGAAAGTTTTATTTTTTGAAATTTGTAAGATCTGTAGTCCACTTCCAGTACACTAGCTTACTGGTTGTTTGGAGATAAAGATTAGTGTGGAATAAATAGTCTGTGTTTATGCAGAGTTGGCTGGAGAAGAGGTCTCTCTTCATGCATTTATTCTGAGTTAATGCTGCAGACACTTGAGTATTATACAGTTAGACCATCTTTTGCTTGTGAAAGGTACAAAATGAAAAATGTTCTTCAAGAGAAAAAAACTGATGTTATAAGCATTATTCAATTTTTGTTTTTCTTTGAACGTATGAAAATCCTCCCAAACACCAACACACTGTAATAAAAAAGTAGAATAAAAGACAGTTTTTATTACTTAAAAAAAAAAAAAAACATTTCATGTGAATATACATGTTAGAGCTGTAGTGAAATGTTTGCAGCTTTGTTGAAACATATATTTTAAGTAATATCCAAATGCAGATTGCATATATAGCAGGGCTTGATGTGTTGTTTGGGCTGGATGGGAAGGAGGACAAAAGATTCAGAGTCAAACTGGATTCTTCTCTCATCCAGGGCCATTGACTGGAAGGAAGAGGGGGTCAAAGTTTTTTTTTTACTTTAACTGGCGTGGTTATTTGTGTTAGACAAAAATCCCACCTACCATAAGCAACATTTTACAGCAATAGCTAGTAAAGAATTTATGTCGATTACATCCACCTAGACAAAAAAAAATACGTTTTTATACCAACCTATTTCATACAATATCACGCTTACTACAAGAAAATGTTCTAGTGAGAACATTACTCTTAGATAACCTAACTGATTTTGAATACAACAGTGTCAACAAACCCCAGAATAATTTGAGATCACATGAAACATATTTCCCGCTTCCATTTGTTTTACTTTATGAACCATAGCTAAGCTTATTGTTGAGTAGTTAAGTTCTTAAATAATTCTTTGGAGTACCAACATTCAGGGAAGTGAGGGTGGTATTGTGCTTTTATTCTAAAGGCCAAATCTCCTAGTTTCCGGTCTGAGTGGCTTACTCGAGCGATCTTGACAGTCTGCGTGTTAGTGCTGTCACTGACACGGGGATAAACCTGTCCGCCTGAGCCGTAAGTGAAAACAAAAAACTCTCTAGATCCGACTTAAATAACACGAAACATGTTAACATTTATCTACTTTACCGAAAATTCGATTAAATAGTTACGGCTGCCCATCAAATTCACTTTACCTTAATTTAAACTTTTCCCTACACCCCTAATATAAGACACAATGGTATGTCCTCAGCATTCTGGTCAAGCCTGTCTGCCACTTCCGACCAATCAGAGAAAAACAGCGTGGCGATGGAAAGTAGGCGCACCTCCGCATACCGTGTACTTTATTTACATGCTATGGAAAATTTAGAAAACAAATCACGTAGTAGTCATGTGAACTCTCCGGAACTGTCTGACAGTTTATCACTTCCGGTTCTTCAGCGGCTCCAGCGTCACTGTTGTAGTGTTGTCAGTGAAGAAATCCGCCTGTCCCCTGCTTCATAATAAAACTTAAGAGGTTTAAAATTAGACACTTCATCAAAATGTTAGTTTAAAAAGGCTTGATATAATTCTTATGTTTGACAGCTTGTAATTTCGAAAAATACATTTTATGAAATTTATTTCTGTTTCTGTAATTTCCATCATAAAAATTACAACTATTTCTTGTCATGACAGGAAATGACTTCCACAGAATCATGAGATGTTTTATTTTGGCAAAGAATAAATCACTCCAAACAAAAATGTCAGCAATAATTAAGACACCTTGCTTTTCAGTTATAATATCATGGAGACAATCCTGCTGCCTGTGTTTGGAGGAATCAAAATCAAACTGAATGCAGAAACACAGTTCAGGCTCTGACTCATGCATTGACCCCAACTTTATTATGAACCAAGAGGAACACTGAGCAGCTTGTTTGGCTGAAACAATTGTGATAATAAACACCTTATTAAAATGTTAATAATTATTTATTAACCATATCACTTGTGATTGATGCCTGTAAGTGTGTATGTGATCTAAAATGTGTCATAACAGAAGTTGTTAAGAGGAAGGAGCCAGCGAGGGACTTCTGTTGTTAAAATGAACCCAGACAGATAACAATTATCAACCTGATATGACTTAGTAGTTCAACTTAGTTTTCTATTAAAAGTATGTACCCAAAGTAATTAATTACTTTGGTTGAGAATAATATAAAGCAATGCGCAATTCACCATTCTTACCAGAAAACACTGAATATCAGTGATTACACATTCATAAATTATTATCAGACCATAAATAATAGAATATGAACCTAATCACAACATTTCAGTGATATTATACTTTAACAGAATGTGATATGATTCCTCTGTTCATTGATGTTTTTGTTGTCTCTGACTAATCTCCCATAGATCAGTGGAAACAAGTTTCCATGCTCGGATTCAATCCAACTCTTAAAAAATTCAAAGTCATAATGTGTTTGCAGGAGCAACTGTCTCCTCAAATCCTCAGTGTCTTCTATCCAGGTAGTTTGAGGTCAGAGGTCAGGGTTCCCAGCGCAGGTCACAGATCAGGGCAATGTGGTCAGAGGGGTGAGCCACGCTGGGCAGAGCCTCGTAGGTTGTGACCTCCTGGTGGCTCGGCAGAGGAATCACCTGCTCCACCTGCACACACACACACACACACACACACGCACACACACACAGCAGCATGATGGCTTCTTGCTTAGGTAAAAAACATCTACCTCTACTTATCAAAAAATCCAGAATCTATGAAAATATACACATCCTTCTTTAATTATTTAGGAAGGACAGGAATTTTCCTCCTTTAGCTGATCAAGTTATAGATTGGGGACTGAATAAATTTGTTGAGATTGTGGTTTATTGTAACAGTAACAAGACAAAAATTATATTTGTTTGAATCTTTTGATCAGCAACAAAACGTACAAAAATACACTAGCAGCAGTTTAACGGTAAGACTTTTTGTAATGAAGTGGTTGTAGTATTAGCAGTACCAGCACTACCGGTATCAGCGTCAGCATTAGTACCTGCATGCTGTCCGGCTGAATGAAGATATAGTCCAGGCAGCCGTGAAATCCTCCCACGTAGTTTGTGTAGGCCGGCTGGTTGCAGGCACTCAGCAGTGGGGGGAAGACAGAGAGCAGCTCCATACTGCAGGACTCCTCGGGCCCCAAGCTGCTCCAGTCTGCATGCTCCTGAGGAACCACAGCCTCAGTGACCAGCTGGAACACACCTGCAGACAGAAAAAGAAGAAAAACAATGTCTCCACTCGTCTTCCATCAAAACAGGACGTGTTTTTTAAACTGTTGTAATGGATATTACTGTGGCTTTGCCTTCAGCTGTGGAGTTACCTGAGTTGGGAGAAGAGTTAAAGTCCCCACAAAAGACCAGAGGGGCTCCGGGTGCGACCTCACTGATCACATGACTTAGGTGTTGTAGAGCCACGCCCATCTGGACCAGGCGAACATTCCCCCCTTCAAAAGGAAATAACTTCAGCGGAATTTGTTCTTGTGCAAATTGAGGGTTGAGACAACCAATCTGCTATTTAAAATCGGTGATTCAGTCATTCCCTAATGCATCTAAAGCATCTGATGTGTGTTTTCAGTATATGTAGCGGCCTTTCCTCTCAAGGTTAGCATAGTACTATTTGTAGTCTCAAATCTGATGCATCAAATCAGATTTTTGGCTGTTGCTCTCAGTGCGTTTGTGTCATCAGAACTGTTCCTACAAAGGAATGATTTTCTTTCTTACCTTTTGGATGCCAGTACAGGTGAGTGTTGGCTACACACACCTTCCTGCCTGGTTTAATCAGGTCCTCGAGCACAATGACCTGCAGCGTAATGAGTCAGGAAAGACAAGTGTCACAACACAGACTGACAAAGCCGACTAAAGCTGAGGGTTTACAACACTGTGCTCTGCTACTCTGCTACTAAAAAGTATTTTCCTTGTTGATTATTCTGTCTGTTATTTTTAAAATGTATTTAGTCCAGCAGGTGGACAGCAGTACCTGCAGGGCGGTGGACCTCTGCAGTATCTTTTCCTTCAGACTGCTGTTGGCAGAAACCTTCTCCAGCAGCGCAGAATGGATGGGGTCAGAGGTCAAAGCCTGGCTCAACACAATGTCATGACGGCTCAGCAGCTGAAACTTTGACCTAAAACGACAACATGGTGTCAATTTAAATTAACTGACATCACATCAACCAGATACTGTAGGTAGGAAACATCTCCAAATGTAAGGGTCTCATTGCAGCATTGGTATAAGGTTCCTGCTTGGTCTTGGCAGGAACAACCAGTCTCAGGATCTGTTCGGATGCAGGCAGACAGGTAACTTAAATTTTGTCTTTTGCTGCATATTTTTATGGACACAGTAACACACATCACCTCATTTTATTGGCTTTTATCAGATGTACTTCATCAAATGTTTGATGATCAAATACTTGGTCACTCTCTTAGAAAGAGGACTTGACCCAATCCTGAAGACTCAGAACAAGACTTCAAAAGACAACACAGAAAAGCACAGATGACTTTCTTTCAGATTCTGGCAGACCTGACCTGCGGTAGAAAGTGGCCAGTCCCTCATGCTGCTTATCTTTGATCTTGAAAACACCGTCCAGACCGAAAGCATCCAGAGCTGGAGTCAGACTGTCCGTGAACACCCCTACAGAGTTCAGAGTAGAAAGTCAAACAGGAGCCTCACACATCCTCCAAATGATGATATCTTATATAAACGTAGAGACCAACTTTATAAGTATGAACTTTTATCAGTGAATGACTCTGTTTTGTTCCAATTACAATTCAAAGCAATGAGGAGGAATGATATAAAAAGATGTAAGTCAATTTGGATTTTATCATCACATAACCTACAAACTTATCACGATTACGAGGAACTGTTCATTTTCTGTCGGTGTACAGTTTCTGTTCTACCTTTGTCGACCTCCTGCAGACAGATGATGTCGGCGTTGTATCCAGCCAGCTCCTTCTTGATCAGGTTCTGTCTGTAGTCCAGCTGCAGGGCATAGGGGGCACAGTACGGGTACAGCACAGTCTTTGACAGTTCTGTTTGGGCGTAAACATCAGCGAGGATGTTGTAGGACACCACCCTCACAGCCGGCCACTCCACCTCTTTGACAGTATATGCATGACGGTTGTCAAATGTGCATATGCCTGGTCCGGCCTCCACGGCTCCCTCTGAAACCAGGTCCTTGGTCAGACCAGAACGACTTCTGTCTTTAGGTGTGCAGCGTAGTTTGAGCCTGCAGCCAATGTCCTGATTGGATGGGACATGGACTCTTCCATGTCCTACCTCTGTCCAGTTGTCATCCTGTAATGGAACTTCTCCAGCAGCCTCATGGCTAGAACAAGAGAAGAGATAAAGACAAAGATGTTTGGTGTCCAATAACTTTCTAAATGAAATGACACATTATAGACACAGGATGAGGAACCTCGTGAATCCAACCAAACCGATCAACATCCCTACTGACTCTATATGACCACACAACTAGATCATCTGTATCAAAAAAAGCAAATCTTTTAAGCTTTACAGCACATGTAGGGTTTATTTCAGAGCTGCTGGGCTGGACTTCATTTTACTTGCATAAACGCTCAGTAACATAAACCTTTTTCAGTGTAATTACCTCACACTTGGAGCAGTTTCTTTGAACCAGGTGAATTCACAGTCTTGGAGGTTCCCAAACTCCACCTCCAGTTTGGGACAGACGGGGAACCCGGCCATCAGCGACACCGGGAGCTCAGCAGTGGTAAAAGTAGGAGCATTCCTCCGCACCGAGTATTTTATGTCTCCCACCTGCAGCACAGCTCCGTCCTGCCACGCCTCCGAGTTCAGCACCGTGTCCGCCACCTCGTCCCCGCCATAGTACAGCTTCGCCACGGTGGGCTCCGAGGTCTCACACGGCTGCTGCCCCTTGCTCTTCCTCGACTTCTTCGCCTTTCCTTGGCCCTTGGTGCTGTTATTCGAGATCCGTGCCAAGACCCTGCCAAGCGTCTCGTCCTGGTCCCGCAGCATGTGCTTGTGGCTGCCGTTCAGACAGAAGGAGATGGTGAGTTTGGGCTCCCCGGGGAGGCACCTCACCACGGCCAGCTCCATCGTGCTGCAGCGGCGACAGGCTCGGGCCAAAGTCCTGGGCGAGGATAAGAGCAGGCGGCGGGGGAGCAGTGTGAGAGCAGCGGAGAGGTGGTTAAACATGAAGTCCTCAGCCGTGGGAAGAAGAAGAAACCAGGGGGCCTAACTACAAAAACATGAAACCACTCTGGTACCGGTCAGGTAGCAGTCTGGTGTTGAACCTCCTCTTGGTGATGAACCGTCCAAAAGTTGCCTGGATGCTAACAAAGCTAATCAGAGGTGATAGCCGGTTAAATGACGAGTTTAATTCCAGCTGTCTGATTCAAAGTAAAACAACACACAGGCTTTAGAAATCACTCAGTTAATCAATGTGTTGCTTTAAAAACGAGCAGTATTGTCAGGGAAGTCACTCTTGTTTGATCATGTAACGTTACATGTAAACACATTAGTTCACATTATCTTTGCTAATGCTAATCCTCGTAACGCTACAACGACTGGATGAACCTCGGCCCGGCTGCTGGATGGTCATTAGACGATCATGACCTTTGACTGATGAGCTCTTGGTCTTGAGGACAAGATCCTAACAGAGGTGGAGATCCCATTGAGCCAAGACAAGTTACACTTGATGGACAGGACAGCTTCCCATCATGGGTTACACTAAAAACTAGCTAACATTTGATATTTGTACCATGTTTCGAGAATTAAAAGTGCGATAATGCTGTACGAGATGCTCCACTCGTCCTTCGTTGTCAGAGTCTAATTATAAAATTGCTAGAAGTAGTCTTAGAATGAAATATATACACAAAAATCGGTCGTCTGCAGTATTACCACGTTCCCTGAAGTTGACATGAGTGTCTTCTTCTATAAAACACGGCTGCTCAAAGGACTCTGTATGCAACACTGCCACCCATCGGCCAGATTTAAAATTTTAAAATTGAACCATGCTGGTATTTAAACTTAATAATATGCTTTGATATTTTCAATATTTTAATTGATCATATTTAAAGTCTGTTACCGTTTGAAAAGGTTCCTGA
>JAUZTA010000027.1:5752740-5764119 GCA_034780835.1 Ctenochaetus striatus
TACTTTACTTCGTTACCCCCAAAAAGTAATATCGTTATGTAATCTCGTTACTTTGTAACGCGTTACCCCCAACACTGTTCATTTCACAGGTGCTGCACATTCTAGGTGCTGTTTATTGACTCCTTAATACATGAGAGATCAAGTTGTGCTATAAGTGTCAACTGAATAATATGAAACTAGACATGTGACACGATTTGACTAACATGTGTATTACTCTATAATATGGCCCCCAATCTGAGTAGCAGTAAGATCAGAAATTATATAGTCGCAATAAAAAAGGTTTGAGATGTTTTTTGTTGCAAATAAATTAAGTGTTGCACTGCTATGTGCATATAGAAGGTCTGTGCTAACTGTTATTAGTACATATTCCAGGTTTCAGTGTACTTGATTTCATGGTAATTAGCACTGTATGTATGCATTTGCAGTTTCACCAGGAGGCACAAATTGGAGCAGAGAGTGAACATCACATTGCGTGTCAAATTCAGGCAAATCAGTAACAGAGGCCCTTGAAAATCTTTAGACAACTGACATTAATGAAGCAGTGAGCTGGGCAAGGTGCTTTAGGTGGGAATAGTATTTCAAGAGGGACAAAACATCACTGAAGGATGACAAGAGGTCAGGTTGAGCCTTCATGACCACAACCAAAAAAATGCTCACAAAATTGTGTTACTGTGGTCATTCTGGTCAGTTTTGGAACAGCATCCAATCAGAGTTTCTGCGTAATACCGATCACTTTTATTTTTTACTCTGTTTGATATAGTGCACTGTGAGAAAAATGAACACATTAAAAAGATATTAGGCATCATGATTTTGTCTTTGTCAGCACAAATTAGCACAAGCTATTTGTAAGTAAGAATGTTTTTAGTACAGGTAAGCTCTGCCACTGTTTGTTTGTGTTGTGAATGCATGATGATCCATTTCTTTTTAAACTAAATGGGTTGTGAACTAATGGATAAATCAAAGAAAACAGCCACATTAATGTTCCAAACAACCATTATGTCATCCTGCAGTGCTACATGATCCAAACTGTGTTCCTGTTTGTAACAATCTGTCATTTAGATAAATTAGCAGTAACCTCAGTTACTGACTGATGATAATTCTTCTTTTGTCATGAGTTTTGTTTCTACTGAGTAATGAGCCAACTCTGTAATAACCCACAGTAAACAAATTGAACAACCGGCCATTTTGTGCTCAGGTCTTCACTGAGGTGATTGAACTATAGGTGTGTCCTGAGCCTCGGAGAGAAGGAGCTGGCTGAGCAGCATTGGCACTCAGCCGTGGGCTTTGAGTCAAGAGCTGAAACACTGGAGGAAGTGTATTCTCTGCTGTCGGGGTAAATTAAAACTCATTTGCTAATGGTGAAACCCGCTTCTCTCTCAGCAAACTCTTGGATAAATCACACCCTCTGTTGTGCTGCAGTGCAGACAGAGTGAAGCTGCTCACAGTGTCTCCACTGTCCTTTATTTTTCTCTTTTATTTTCTGTTCTCTCAGGCTCGTACTCTCCTTTCCTTACACTCTCAGGAGCTGTGTATGGTTTCTGTGGTTTGATGATGGGGCCGCTGCTTGGCATTAACACTGTACAGATCCATCAGACTCGGAGAGGGTGATAAAAAGAAAGAAATCCTTCTCCATCACAGGCTTCGCTGTGAACGGCTGGGTCTTTGATGCAACATTAGGCAGCTGCTGCAGTGAACAGAGGGGGGGTTGTGTGAGAGCAAAATCAGTGTCAGTGTGTCACAGTGTGTGAGTGAGACAGCATGTGTGTTCTGGTTAAGGTTTGTTAGACCTACACTGGACTTTTATTGAAGTAAAAAATAAATTGTTTTACAACAAAGACATTATTTTCATTGCAGCTGCCACAATTTTTTAAATATATGGCACTGTTCTACACATTAGCTGCAGGCACATGGAGACATCATTAGTGTGTTTACAGTTGCTTTCTTTTTTTCCCAATTTATATGTATTTGATGAAGCTGAGTAATAATACTTGATGATGAAGTGTAATTTGAAAATAATTGCTCATTGTGACACACCCTCTTGTGATGGGTAGTTCATGTATGATCAAACTTCAAACTAAACTGGCTATAGCTAGTAACCCTATAAACTGCTGCATAGGTCAATTTTTTACAAAACAAACTACAACTACCTAAACAAGCATAAGATTTAACTCACCACTGAACTGAAGTCGGTCAGAATCAGGGCAAAGTGTCCAGTGTTAAGAATGGGGATGTGTTCATCCAGTGACAAAGTATGCAGTTAAACAAAGTCAGCAGAGAGATTTGTAATTTCCACCTCTCAAACTGACTGAAGCTATCACCTGACTTTGCAAGTCAGTTTTTTAGTAGCATCCAGTCAGAGTTTTAGCTAAATGCTAACTTTGTAGCTTCCCTCAGCCTAATGGAGCATTTTAGCATCATTCAGTTCAGTGTTTTGGTTGCTGTTTTCATGTGATTGTTGCTCCATGTCTAGAAAACCAACTCATTGTGAACACAATAAATGTAGTAACGTATTGGAGAAAGCCTGTAAGTGTTTATGAGTAAGCACTGTTTCTGAAATTCAAATACTGAAATCAGACTCTTACTTGGACCGTTTCTAAAGAAATATTAGCACAGATGTAAATAAACCTTAAATGGCTGCATAAAGCGCTTTGCAATTTTTGCCCCTCATTCACACTCTCACTCACATGCTGACTGCAATAGGATATCAATGGCCATTAATCAGGAGTAATTCAAGGATTTTGGGAATTTCAGCATCCTGCCTTGGAAAACTTCAATATGGAGACAGGAGGAATGAAGGAGCAAACAGACAAGAATGAGATCAGCAGACGACGTGCTCTGGACAGCTGGTATAATTGCATTTTACACAAAAATGAAGTATTTGCAACATATTTGAATTTTAACACTGGATATGTATATAAAAATATTTATATGGGTTATAGGTTGCTATATTTGTCTATTTTAATTTAAAGCAACATGGAAAAAGCAATAAGGCATACAGAAAAATGTAAGACGCATGGCATCAATAACAGAGCAGACAACTAATATAACATTAGTTTGGAGGTTTGCCCACTGTGGAGTTTGTGAGAAAATCAGAGCCTCAATCCACTTTATGTGTTTGTTTGTATGGTTACTTTGGGTTCCAGAGGAGACCAGTGTGTCTTTCTTATTTGCACAGAGGGGGCACAGCAGGGCTGTAAAACCACAGGCAATCTCAACACATTTCACGCAGTATGATTAACACACATGTGCACATTAAAACATATCTCATGCATATACAGCAAGTTGTTAGGCTCAGCATGCTGCTCACCAGTGAAGATCCTCAGTCTGACACTAAACTGACGTTTTGTGGAGAAAATTGTCTCATAATTTGTGTTAACACACCAGATCTGATTCTGATATAGCCTGGTTCCCTTCCACTGAGGAGCATAAACGTAGCAAAATTTAAATCCAAGTTTTGTATTGTTTTATTCAAACAAGAAAACAGGTTTAACTCAATGTTATCTGTCTAGTGAGACTATAGTGAGAATTAGTTCAATTCAATAAACACTTCTTGTAAGGCAGCATTCCTGCTTTACATGCACAAATGTGGTCAGGCAATATGGTGCTGCAGCAAGTACATCTCATACCTCCAACTAGTTAACAAATGCTAGCTTGCCGGTCACACTCACTGCTCGACTTTTGAGACCTTTATTATGGGTGTAGCAGGGAGAGTGGATGGCGTACTGCCTCCTTTGATTAGTCACTCTGAAACTGATGATGATCTTTGACTGACCATTTGGTTCATTCACCGACAGTCAAAGACAAGTTGCTCCTTCAGTCTGTGCTATTGTAGGGGAGTTTGAATTACATGAGCTGCACTGACCTTTAAGAGGGTGGAGAGCTCTATGTGTACGAAATAGAAAAATCTGTCATTTTGCACCATCAAATTTTATATGAACTGTCCTTTGTCAGAATACAAACTGCTCCATAAAAAGATACAGCGTGTTTTATAGTTATTTGTGGGGCAGGAGAGGGCAGCGCACACTCATCGAACAAATGCATTCACTTGAATTAACTGCAACTGATTGTCCAGTAAGGAACCAAAAGTGCGGATGGTCACAGCTTCACCATGATTGCACAAAAATAGATTTTGCTTTTCAGTGTGAGAATCTGCACCAAGATGTACTCCTTCAAAACCAGATGAACTTTCCTCTGTTAGAGCTACTTAACCCAATTTTGCTTGGATTGAAGCTATATGGCTTAGTAAGTACGCTTACATGTTCCCTTATAATTATCATAGTAACATTTAGCACACAACACTAATCATTTGATAATGTACATATTTATCTTTACATCTGGTTGATATACTTTGATTTTAAAATAATATTCTATGTTTATCATTAACCAAATTCATAGAGGTTCTGCATTTTGGCAATATTACCCAGTTTTCTGCAAAACTGCTGCAGCCTGGTGTCTGTTTAACGTGGCTAAAAGGTAACGTGGTAACGCTGTAACACTGTGAAATGGTCACTTCTTATCCAAACCTCTGACTTTTATAGTTGGCAAATAAACAGCAGCATTTTTTTAATGGAGGCATTAAAACCATCCTTTTGAATATGTGCATGTTTGCTCTTTGTTACTGATGCTCAAAATTTGTAGTGTTAAGCTTAAATTTTGGTTGTTCTTTGAGGAGAATCAGGGAACCAAAGATGGCAAAAAGAGAGACTCTCTGCTACACATTAAACGCACTGCTTGTGCAATAAACTGACTCTAGAATGTTTACATATAGTAGGGAAACACTTGATTTAAAATTGAAATTGCGCACATGTAGTGTATTTTTAGAAGTATTTATGTGCTAGTAGAGGAGGAAAAAAGCGCCAGAGAGTATTCTCAGGAAGCCAAGTCAAGTAGGTTTCCAGCCTACATACACACACACACAAACATAAATCCCTCCACCCCAGCAGGGGGGTCATGCTCTGAGGCTGTGCAGATCATGTAGATTCCCCGCTCCCCACAGCTGTAACAACATATGGAGCTGCGTTTGCCAGCCAACACGAAGCATGTCATTAAACAGCATTATTAAAATCTAGTACAACAGCAGGGTGTCAATGAGAGGCTCGGCTGGTGGAGGCTGATTGCTTCATTAATTATGTTGTTGTTTTTTTTTTTGACAATTTGTTTCATGGAAAGTGCATGCTGTCAGTTTGGGGTTTTTGTGTTAGAGGTTAGATGATGAATATGGTTTATTCATTTCAAAATTGACTAATTAGGTTCTGAGGCGTGGGGGGCTTGTATGTGTGAGTTTGTGTACTTTAATGGGGTACAAGCGGGGCAGCAGGTGAAACAGCAGGTAGTCACATCAAAGTCATTTGTGTCACACTAATGCAAACATGCCAGACCTACATGGTTCTCTAATGGTTTTGTAAGACTAATGGCGGCCTGAAAAGTTGCAGGTTTGATCTCCATTACAGCTACATTACCCATTTGTGCTGTTGTTTCTTTGAGCAAAGCAAAGAGCTTGGATCTGTACACTTGATACAAAGACAAAATGTATCCAGCAAGATAAAACTGACACAAACCAAACATGTTTGACAAATAATTGACAAGGTGCTGTTAACAAATCTGGCCAATTCTTTTGCTACATATGAAGTCAAAATAAAATAAGTTGTTTGTCATTGTCTTTCAGAACCACCCTTCCCAAAATTAGCCCTCATTGTCACATTACTGCTAACTTAGGCCCTGACGAGCATAGCATTAGGTGAAATGCAGGAACATGTTGGAAACAGATGATGCTGACCTTGGCTAACAGCTGCCAGTACATTTAAAACACCTCAGCCTGCATGCCTTCTGTTTTCTGACCTTCCCTAATTGTTTTCTGCTTTCAAAACCTGACCTGCTTTTTTGGTTCATCTCTTAATTTTTCTCAGTGCATGAACTGAAATGAGGTGAGCACTTCAGCTGGTCTGCTCTCTTTGTAGAAAGATCCTTCATATTCAGTCCACCAGTAAAATACCCTTACTCTTTCTGCTCTAGTACTGAAAGATTTATAAATTGCACAGATTTAATTAGAATAGAATAAATCTGCCTCTCTGCGTGTTTTGACTGGGAAGCAATCTATGTTAAAATGTCTATTGGAATCATTCGGCTCAACGTCCACAGTCATTTACTGGGTGTAAGAGATTCCCTCTAGATAGAAATAATAGATGGAAACCATTACAGGTGCACCAATTATAGCAGGGTTATGCAGACAGAAACAGTAACACAATGCAGAGGGTCTAAAGAAAGCATATATAAAGTGAGACAAGGATCTTAATCACATCTGTATGTATAGACCGTTTGAGTTTGCGTGAACAGTTGAGCTGTCTTGTTCTTAAAAGGACCATTTATTTTACCTATTATGAGAAGGGGTCAGGTTTTAAAAAAATCTTTCTTATGCTTGCTTATCTTTTATTTTGTTTTTTGTTGTTATATATTGTTCCTTATATTTGTGTGGAAATTTGTGTTGGGTGTGATTGAAAAAAAGATTGATAATGTGTTAATTACTCATTGAATAATATAGTGTGAAAAAACTCAGATCATCTTCTGTTCTTACATTATCACAGTAGGTGGTGGTAATGCAGCTTACACGCTTGGTTACACTCGCCATAAAATGGGAAATATTCAAAGGGTGTAATTGTTGTTTTTGTCACTTTTGTCACAGACTCTTAACCTCTCTACATTTACATTTTGAACGTAATTCATTTGCCACTATAGAAACAAAACACACAAAAAAACTAAGTTCAAGATGAATAAGGGTGATATATTTGGTATATTGTGATAAAACCATCACTGTATTTTGGGTCACAATAATTTGATAATGAAAAATATAAATTTTTGACTCTTCAAAAACAATATCATAAGAATCCACAATGGAGTATCCAAAATTTGTACTTATCATTTTATTTAATTGTAAGTCTCACCACATAATCCAAGTGCTGTTTGTGGAGTCTAATGTTTGTATAATATGTCAGAAACACAATCAACAACAGTTTTCATTTCACAAATATTAGACCTTTTTAATGCCCAGTCTTTCTTTCTCACTCTCATGTTTCCTCCCCAAACTCCGTGATCTCTCACGTTTCTCCTTTATCCCTGTCAGAACACTCACATTCACTGGCCTTTGTGAGACAGAAAGAGAAGAAAAGGTTCCAGCCTTTTTATTCACTTATGTATATTCAGTTTGACAACATCATACAGCCTGACCTTTGACCTCTCTCACTCTGACATGACACGTCCCACGCCGCAGAGGACACAAGCTGAAAATTCTTGACAGATATGAGGCAGAGATAGAGCTGGGGGTGCTGGAGGCACAGAAGGAAGGATGTCTGACAGAATAAGGGCATACCTGGGGAGCATGAGGAGCTTATGAACACAAGCCCGCTGCAACTCAGAGAGGAGGTGCTGACTGACAGATTAGGAGTAAATTGCAAAAGGAGGTCAGACGAGGTCAAATAAGATCTCTTCATTCTGCAAAAAAAAAAAAAAAGAAGTTTGGGTTGAAATGAAGTGAAACTGAAGGGCTCCATCCCCAGTCGCTATAGTGTAAACCCTGATCCATGAATGACAGTTACACTCTGATTTAACATTGTTATCCAATAAACAGTCCTCCAACAATACTACCTCAGGTATTTAAAATTGATTAGGTTTTTTATGCCTTTGCACCCAAAATAGGGGAAAATAATTTGTAAAAGAGTGAGACAGGTGCCCTTTTGTCAGTGATGATCCCTGGTTTCATTTCACTGACCACAGCCTTTGATTGCATCCCCCCCGTTGTCCCTGTTCTTCATGTCCTCCTGTCTGTATCACATGTTACCCATCCAATAACTGAGAAATATCAACTCATTATATTATATAAAATACCAAGCATGGTGTTGCACAACTGGTTGTAAATGACAGGATATTAGCTAGATTTAAAGGAAATAGTTTATAACTTTATCATTTGTTTGATTGTATTATAAAATGTACTTTAGTTGCAAATAACATACAGAGAAATAGCCAGTGCTCTTCTTCAGGCAGTGACCTAAAGAAAGAGCAATTAGCAATGAGCACAACAAATTGTCAGCATTGCTTGTTGTAACAGTTTTCAGTTTGTTTGTTTTTTTTTATATTGTACTGCACTGTTTCAGAAATCAGACTTTCATTGTGAACTTACAGTATTTTGTTTCTATTGTTTTTTTCTATTGAATTTCTTATTTTAAAATGAAAACACATGCGTGGTCTTGTCTCCCTAAAAAAAATGTTAATGGTTTTGGCACAAATTCTCAGACCTACAAAATTCAATTAAATTTAATCCTCCACAGATAATTTTTTTTTCAGTCTCTGTCACATTGTTGTTTCTTTTGGTCTTTTAATTAGCTGTTTGTCATTTGCTTTGTTCATTATCTGTTTGCAGCCTTCTAAGTCGCCACAGTGTTCTCAGCTTCTTGCTGAATGCTTAAGTGTGACAATTTGTACGATTTAAATCAGATGATTTGCAGACTTTTAGGTTAATTCTTGCGAGAATCATGGAGGCTGTAAATATTAATTACAAAAAGAATATTTTTGCATTTCATGAACCTCCACCAAAATCATCTCTCGCCTCCAGGGGAGTCCTGAGCACTAGACAAAACAAAAGCTGTGAAAAAAGCAGGAGACATTTTCATGAATATTTTAAAAAATATCGTATTAGTCATTAACAATCTAATAAGATGCAAACATGAAAAAAGAATATCAACAATCCACCAGTGCTCACAGCAATACCTCCTGATCCTGACGCAGAATCCAGATGTCCTGTGAGCACATGAATTTTCATTTAATACTTCAGCCCCCAAAAGCCTCTGGTGACTTGCTCATTATGCTGGATGGACTGATTTTAGCAGGAGATTTCCAGAGACAGATATCCAGTTCTTAACCCCAATGGGAAATGAAATACATAAATTTGAAATATTAAACTGCTTTGACTTGTAAAACATATTAGCCGATTTTAATGAATGCTTTGCTAAACACCACAAACACTCTGTGGCCAAATATGTGTAGAAAGTGGCATTGAAACACGAAAATTTTGCAAATTGAAGGTAAGAAATTTGGCAAGGTGCATCAGCATAAGTCACCAGTACATGGACAACTTTGAATAAACTGTGTAAACGTATTACCACGTCTGTGACTCTTTACAGTCCTTATAGATAACAGGATGAAATGAAATATAATCCTGAGAATAAAATATCCTTACAACTTCTGAGAGTTGTATTGTTTATCTTAAAGCACAGTTTTAGAGCTGATGTTTTAACCTAATGGCACTAATATAGTGTCCAATCTTTCTTAAAACAGCCAGAAAATAATATTACAGTTAAAGTTTAATTGTATATTAAACATCTAATAAATATATTAATACTCAGCCAGTTTGTGGTGATTTAAACAAAAGATATAGAGTCTAAAAATACCGGTTAAAGTCCTTCAAAGAACACACCACGTGATAATTTTGTGGTTCAATCCAACTGCAGGTTTACTTTCCATCTCCTCTCTTAATGGGGGGGACCTCATGGATGAAAACCACCCTTACTGAAACACATTCAGTGTCACAATACAACTCTGTCCTGTTTCTTGAATTGAATTTTTTTTATCAGCCTTTTGTGAGACAGCTTGACCTGTTGCTTTATTTTTTTAGCTCTACTTTATTTCTTCTCTTAACAACTTAAGAATTAAAACACCTAAAGGACATACAAACCTGAACACACAAACAGACTCTTTGCATTTGTGAGACCCTGTTTTTTCTGGTGTATTTTGTGTTCTAATAAATAGGGGGGATTGACAGGACAGGCTTATTTTACTGACTGTTTGCTCTTAAGAGTCAGTCTCATGTTTTAACAGATCCTTTTGAAAATGAATACTTTTACTCTAGTGGAGAAAGTTCTCTTAGCTGTAGGAACAATGTCAGAAGCTCCACTGTCAGCCCTTTTTGCAGCAGAAGGCTGAAAATATAGGAGTTTGAAAAGTTAACCTACGCTCAGATAATGACCTAACAGCATTTAAAAGTGAGGAAAATAAAGATATGATGACAGACACCAAACAACACAACTTTACAGCTGAGAGATCAGCTGACAGAGGGTGTGTTTTGTTGTTTTGTTTTGTTTGGAGGAGCAGTTGAATGCACCGCCCACTCCTCCCTGCCCTGCCCCACCTGCATGTGTCCACTCCGCTGCTGATGGCAGATTTAGCGACACAGGATTTTTTTGTAGACGAGAGCAACAAGCTTATAGCTCCACATCCAGCGGCTGATTTCTGCGGTGCTTTGCTCCTCTAGTCCGGCGGCACATCTCCGTCTTCTCTCCGGTATTCGTTCGGTCAGCTGGGGTAGAAGAAGAAAGGGATGCACGCAGGGTCCTTGAACGCCACAAAGAAGTTCACGAGGCTGTCACTCTCCTGTTGATTCAGTTCTTTTCTCCCTGCACATTTCAGGATCAAACTCCTCTCCTCTATATGGCAAAGTTCCTGGCTGAATTACTGGGATGCACACTTCCAGACAAGGGCACTCCACCTTTGTTTGAGGTAAGGATGCTTTAAAACGCACTTCATAAACAAATCAACGTCATATTGCATGATGATCTGACATTCAAATCTAATCCTAGTGCTGAGTTTGTACTAATGAATAAAAAGGTACATGCTGCCTGTTCATCCATTAGTTCTCTATGGCAACAGGATGCTGAGGTTTTTTTCATCAGTATGATTGACAGTTGCTCTGCTGTGAAGTACTTCATTAACAATGGCCCCTGCAGGTTCAGGTTTTTAAATGCTGCTGCTACATCGCTCCACGCTCACAGAGACAAGTCGCTTACCCCGTGTGCTGCAGGCTGCGGATTAATGCGCATTATTTGCGTCTTTATGCCCACAGAAAATCACTGTAATATTCCTAAAATATCAGCTTATGGTTTATCTCTGGTGCTCATAATGAGTTTGTAATGACCTTGTCTCACTTGGTGGATTTTTTTTTTATATCTCCCATCCCGTCGCTGTGTTGTTGTCATAGCGGGATTTTGTCCGTTATTTTTTTTTTTTTTTTTTTTTTGCGGAGCATCCTGCCAGAGGCACAATTTAGGGTGATGGAGACATGATGATTTTCGGTGATTTTCAGCTGTAAGTCGAGCTGCGTGCGGTGCCAGTAAGCAGCGTTTCGTAAGAAATGGCTGAATCTCAAATGCGGCTCCTATTTGGGTCAGTGTGCCACACACTGTGCCACGCACACTGTGCCACACACTGTGCCCACAGACACATACACACACATACACGCACACTACACCTGCACTTCCGTGTCTGTGCCTGAGGACTGTTCACACATTTTCAACTCTGCATGGTTTGATGGATAAATCTACTGTGAAATAACTGGGT
>JAUZTA010000027.1:5862815-5874016 GCA_034780835.1 Ctenochaetus striatus
CATAGAAAAGAGGTGTTTTGACAAGTGGTGACTCATGTTAGCGTTTCCTGTCACATGGAAATGGCAGAAGTTAGTGTGACAATGAAATGATAAAGTTCATAAAATATCAGTGCACTTAATCAAAAGTACAACAGTTTGTAAAGAGCAACATTCTTTTTTTTTTGCCAAGTGTTAGTGGAGAATATCAACATTTGTTCCATGTAGTTGATAGGTGATTAGCTTAACTTAGCTTGCCACATGTGTTTTAATGTGCTCTTTTTGGGATAATGTGCATGTCTGAGTAAGTGTAGATATTTTTTGGGGTTTTGACTTAAAAAATAAGGCAGCTGAGACAGTGTTGGAGTATCTGTCCTGATGGAAGACATCCCTCCTTCACTGTCCAGCACAAGGAAATACAACCCACCCATCCCCAGAGTTAATAGTGCAGGTTTCACATGACTCATCAATAGTACAAGCACGAATATTGATCCTGATTTTAACACAAAATCAATACCTTTATCACATGACACATTTACAGCTCCCCGTATCTGTGCTCTTTGTGCAACCCTTGGACAAAAAAGACATTTTACCAACAGTAATAGACACTCTTTATCTTTTGATGGTCACACAAACGTCTTTAATTTCACAGTAGGTCGGTTGCAGTTGGCATTAACACCGCCCCTCCAAATATATGTCTTAGGGTTGAAATCAGTTCTGGCCCCAAGAAACCGATAAAAAGACATTTAACACAAGATTTCCTGGTACTTTCCACTGAGGTTATGTCATACTAATAACATTTGTATTCATTCTAGGCAACTGTGGTAACCATGGCAGGTGTTAAATGGGAAAGTTGCTCTGACATGCAGATTGCGCAATAATTCTAACATTCACTTTCGATTTCTGGTCCAAACACGTCCTTCAGGTCAGTAAAATGATAACATAAATGACGGGAGTGAGAGCTTCACTGAAATGTCACAAGCTTTCCTCACAGTTCTTATTAATTATGTGGAAAGCCAAACTGAACCAGATGTTGCCACTGATTGACCCTGTATCAACAGAATTAACAGCAAAAGAAACCCTCATGCAATGAATAGCTAAAGACTTCAAACACTAGATCTATGTACTGTGTTGACAAAACAACTTTAACAATACTTGAACACGCGGCAGATGTGCTGTGAGATTATGTAAGCCACGGGCACATGTTCTCAAGATTAGTGCATGTGACCCAGTGGGTTTTTCAAATTAGTGGTTCTTGGGAAAGCTTTGGTGGTGATGAAGAAAAGTTGTGATATGGTTTATCCGTGTCTCCACAGATGATAACTCATGATAAAAAATAAAAACACGATTCCTCGCTTGGGGCAATGCAACTGCCATGGGAAATCCAACTGTTAAAGTTTGAGGAAACAGTCTGATGAGACAGCAGGGGTTTGATAAGAAAACCTCATTTGCATTCATGTTTCTCGCAGATTCTTTAACTAATGTTTTCAAAACAAAACCGAAATGTCTAACCCTCAGCAGGTCTTTGGTACAGAGTTAGGTGGTGGTTCTTCAGAGCATTGACCACAGCGCTCTTGGAAAGGGTTTGAGTCCAGAATAGACGTACCGAACATCTGGTCAGAGTCTTGTCCAGACCACACTCAGAACATTTCCAGGACCTTGATCTCTGTAGTAAGACTGTCATTATGGATGGGGTTGGATATATAGGGAAGCAGCAGCTGAGAAGAAAACAAGCACTGTGATCTTGATCTGACCTCATTTGGTGGGACTGAATCCTTGCCTTCCCTCAAAATGTGCAGTTTTTTATTTTGTGCTCTGTTCTTTTTCTCTTTGCTTTATTATGATAAGACTCAACAAATCCCACAATATATATTCAGTTTCAGTGCCTGGCACACTTGATATAAGGCAGATTTTTGGACCAACTTCGCTGTTGTTACTCAAACTATCGCGTGCATGGTTCCCTTTCTATGACAGATGCGACTGCATTGAGAGCTTTAAGTTGCTCTGGGAAATAAAATTTCTGCAAAAGCAGTCTCTCCACATTGCAATTACAAGTAAATGTTGAAATATACAAACTTAACACTGTTATCTGGTATGTGATTTCTTCATGAAAAAACTTATCAAAGGGAAACAAAGTATATAATGTCCACCTTTGTTGTTCACAAGGATAAAAAAATGTCTTTTAGCTCACCAGGATGAAAAAGGAACAACTAACAGCATCAAAGAACACCAGGGCACCAAAATATTAAATAAAGGATTCAAAAAACTAACAAAGAAAATCTTAGAAGCAAATAAAAAAGAGGAAGAAAATAGTGCTTGTTTTTGGGTTCTGAATAAATGAGAAAACTTCTTATTAATATTATCTGTGTTTATTAAGCTGGAACTTCTTGAGGGCTAAGCAAACCAGTCATTCTTGATTCTGTTTTGACCAAATTTGTCCCAAAAGCAAACAGTAATTGACTCAGTCAACCCTAAAGGGTATATGGAAATTTAATTAAAGCACTTTTTTAATACATTTCAAATTGTTTTTTTTAGAGGGAATTACTTTCATCTGACATAACAACCGGTCAAACTCATGTATGTTGAGCTTTAGCAGTTTTTATAAGTCAAGACGCCACCGGATAATGGAAACTCTGGCTGGGAGGTATTCCTGCCCTGTCGTGACTTGGCAACATGAATGTACTTGTAGATAAAATTATCCTCTGCACTTTTACTGTCTGTTCATTAGTGCTGCTTGGCCAACCTGCTAAAATCAGGCAGGCCTTTTGTGTGGGTCAGGTAGTGCTCCACAGGAAGTGACACCGCTCAGCCAAGAAAAACAGGACCTCTAGTGATTCAATGGCACGAACCAAGTGCGCGCTCAGTCGTGGTGACTTGCACTGAGCAGCCGTCTGCCACCTCAGGATCACTGCCAGGGTCGTAAGCGTGGGGAACAGCGCGCCCCTGCTAGGCCCCCTCATTCGCAAAGGCAATAGATTTGATGAGCAAATGTGAGTCCCTCTGCTTAGAAATGTCAGGCATGCTGTTGTCTCCAAGATCTGTGACTATATTTATCCGACCCTGGCCCGTCCTCTGTTTTGTAGTGGGGACAGAAGCTATGGCAGATGGCTGACTTTGAAGTGGCAACTGGAACGATTTTTACTGGTGCCGTGTCTCACTGTTGTCCAACTGTGCAGGACCGTGGTGAAGCATTAGCTGAGTGTATGCAATGTTTACACTGGTATCACTATATCTTAATGGTGATATTTCAAGTAATGATTATTTTTTTGATATCTTTTAAACCCAACTTGTATTTTGCATTCAACCCCTTAATATTAGAGAAAATCAGTTACACAGTCTGGGAGGTCAGTGGTTCAATCAACCCGAGATATTTAATTTACAATGATATGAAACTGAGAAAAGCAGCATTTCCTCACATTTAAGTAGCAGGAACCAGACAATGTTTGGCTTTTTTGCTTGACCTCTGATCCACAGTCCATCTAGACTCGCACTGTTATATGAGTCCTCATTTTTCTCTACAGCTTAAGTTTTCTTCTCTCTCTCTGTGCTGTTGCAATCACCCTTGGCTAAAACTGCAATATCCACAGAACCACAGTTGATTGGCTGACATGTGAGCATGTCTGTTCATGTGTCATCACACCTATCACAGCCTTATCGCCAGTAGATACACCCATTAGTCAGGCGTTGGGAGGCGAATTCAAGAAAAGGTCCCGCCCTGGCTGTTTCCCACAGAGTGATGAGAGTCTGCTCATTTTTCCCAAGTGCCCGAGTACTGCAATGACTCCTAACACTTGATTGCTGTCTCAGCGCTGGGCCTCTGCATTCATTATAGGCCTAGTTGAGTTTCTTTTCACCCTGTTGAACTGGAGTCTTGTTTGTAGAACCCAGATTTTGGAGGCCGACTTGGCAGAAAGTTCAGGGAGAGATGTGGTTGTGAGAAAAGGGGCCTCATCACCCCAGAATTTTTTGTAGGTCGCTAATTCTAGTGGTTTGGAAAAAGGCAACATACAGGATCATCTATATTCATACAGAAACGCAAAATCCCCTCCTCATATAGAAAACCAAACACACATGTTCTTTTCTCCATAGACCTTCTTATGCAACCTCCTTGCTAAACTGTGTCAGTGAGGGAACAATTATATAACCATGGCCTGCTTTGAGTCCAAGGAAAGGTTCAAGACAGGATGACCTCTCAACCTCTGAGGCCAGGGAGCCAAGAGTCTCCCTCTTCTGCTCCTTCTGAGCTGAGAGGCCTTAATGAGCACAGCACGAAGGGGCCTGCATAACACTGTGAGCGACCCTCTCAGCGCATGACCGAAAGGATGCTTTCCTGCAAAATACAAACAGTAGGCATCACATTTTGAGGGTCATTCTGTGGTTTGGGAAGAAAGCTGGCATCAGTTTACAGTCAGTTCTGCTGACATGCAGAAAACATGTGTGTTGTAAATTCCACTGAGGTTGTTATCACTCTCTACCACAGAATAGTGGTTTGGGTTTAACCTAAAAATGCCTACAGCTGAACTAAACACAGTGGGCTGCATGTATGCTACTGGATAATCACACTCAGCTCTGCAAGTGAAGTGTTTTTCACACTCTCAGTCACCAACCTAATGGGAAAAAATAAAAGCGCATGAAAACACAGTGTTTCCATCCTATTTCAAAGCTGTAGAACAGGAAACAAAGATTAAGCTCATGGTAAAGAGTTGGGGGTTATCTTGGGTTCTTCAGTGCCCCAGAGAGTTCGTCTTATGAAACAACCTTCGAATGTTTGAGTTTTGTGAAAGTATCATCAATCCATTCTGTAGATGTTCATTGAAGAATATGTTAGATTCCCAAGTGGGTGTAAAGTAAAAAGACTACCGAAGCTCCAAACACTGAGATCTAATTGATTCTCCTCTCCTCTTTCTTGCTCTGTCCTCCCCTCATCCTTCCACAGGTTTACAGGAAGGCAGTCAGCCAGATGAGCCAGGGCCTCATCAGGAGGTTAACAGTGCTCAGCCAGTACGAAGAGGCGCTGGTCAAGATTAACGCCACAGTGACTGAGCGACTGACGGCTCTTAAAGCGAAGCCCCAAGCGGCCATCCAGAGAGACATGCTGTCCATTTGCAATGACCCGTTTACTGTAGCCCAGCAGCTCACGCACATAGAACTGGTGAGATCATTACAGATGTTGTTGGCCTTCTCTACATAGTTTGTGTTTATTCTTTATTTAGATCTTTTTTTTTTCTTTTTGTCAAGGTCAGCGCCAGTTGATCTATCAAACACCTATAACTGAGTCAGACTTAGCTCAGAGGGCTAACTCATTCATCATGTCTTAAAAGTCAGTTTATATGATTACGTCTTATCAATCACTTGTTCTGATGTGTCAAACCAAATTAAGATGTAAATGTTACCTTCTAAAGTGCAATCAGAAATCCTGCCAATGAGTCACACTAATGTAAGCTCACGAGCCAATGAGAATGGGACCAAATCGATCCTGGAAGGGTGAACATGTGAAAGACGGGAGAGCTGACACATATGATGGATTAGAAATCACTGTGGTGGTTGAGGTTAACTGAACGGCACAGCTCCTCCCACGTCCGACCTACAACAGCATTGATTTTAAACAGCAGTGTTTGACCACAGCTTTATATTCATTTCGTGTTAGTGTAACACTGAAAAACCAGATCAGTCAATCTGAAAATCAGGAAGTCAATGAAGGTTTTTATCTCAGATCCAAAAGGTTCACTTTAATTTAAATATTTTTATGCTCACTTTTAGTTTTCTCACTCTAAAAATTGAATTCAAACTAAAAAAGCTGAGGATACCATAGAGAAAAACAAGTTTTTTTAAAATACACTTTGACGTTATAGTCTTCTTCTGCCTATTCTACTTATGTCATAGTATTTGCATCCTGCTACCACTACTGTCTTCCCCCCTAAAGCCCAAAAAATACAGTATACTTAGTTGTAGCATGAAATTTCAGCATAAGAACAGCAACTATACAAAAAATTAAGCAATCCATTGCTTAAAAGAGCACACCTGCCAGAAAAATTCTTTTTGCAGCATTTCGATGGCAGTACTCTTTATGAAATCATTGAGTTCTACCGTAGAAAGGACATATAAAGTCCCATTAGCTGTGTGAGATTAGCTGTACAGGAGCTACTGTGGCCACAAGTGAGGATAAGGGTACATGTTATAGTAGAGCAAGTGAAGATGAGCAGATGAATTAGAAAAATGTGTTACTGTTGTCAGTTTAACAACAGTATCTCTCTGAAGTCTGCAGACATTAGCTAACATTAGCCAGCAAAGCTGCTGGCATACCAGACCATGAAGCATAACTACTGACAGGCCTGAGTGCACCAAATTGAATAAGTGTAAGATTTATTGCTTTTAATTTCCAACTTTCCATTTCAAAGAGGTAAAAAATGGTTTATTTTTTTCACACAACTTGGTCTCACAATTCCCTTTATGGCCACAGCCATAACAACTCTTAATGATTCCTCAAATGCAAGTGCTTTGAAGGTGATGCAAACTCTTGCAGAACATTCATCAACAGTCAGCCAACTAAAGATGGTGCAGGGAGTTGATTTTTTCTACTTTTGCTTTCTTCTCAGGAGAGACTAAGTTACATTGGACCAGAAGAATTCGTCCAGGCCTTCGTCCAGAAAGACCCATTAGACAACGATAAGGTAATGACTGCATTCCTTTGTAAGAATAAATTGCCAAAAAAAGAGGAAGTATATGCAGTTCTTATGCAACCTTTTCTTCTGGCTGAAATCCTGTGTGCAGACATGTTTTGTCTCCGTCTGGTAGGGGTTAGGAGTGAGACGGCCTAGTTTCTCCTCCAGACGGATGTTAAGTTTACATAAAACAGAGAACGGCCAACGCACAGGTCAGCGTGAGGCCAGGTGATTTCTAAACTGTAGCAGCAGACCAAATATCTGCCCCTCACACACACACACACACACACACACGTGCAGAAACACAGACTCAGACACACCTCGCTGACAATTTCCTCAAATCATCCCAGTGTCTGGACAGGATGGGCTTGCATGCACCTCATCTCCTAGCAACCACTGCTGCCAAGGGTTTGTGTTTGGGAAGGGGGTGCGTGTGTGTGTATGAGTTTGTGAGTGTGCGTACGAGTGTGTCTGGCAGTGGGTTCTCTTGTCTGGCGTTTCGGCTGCTAGGCAACAGCCCCTTTTTGGAAGCGAGGTGATGGGGGGTTAAGGCTGCCTTTGTGCCTCAGGCTAGCCTGCCTCGTACTCCCAACGAGCCACTTTGAAAAGACGAGAATAACTCTGTGTGTGAGTGTGTGTTCGCATGTTAAAATGCGACGTGTCCACTGGCGGGAGAAACTATGTGGGGGTGAGTGGCGTAAGGCCAAAGGAATGTGTGGAATTAGATCAATAGGGATTCACACAAAGGACCAGCATGCATAATGTGAATAACATTGGCCACTATTGTGCTGATAGAAGCAGAGTGAAGTTGAGCGTGGCACACAGGTCCACTTGGCCAAGACTTTATTTTGTGCTCAGTGATGCAGTGATTGGAGGGGGAGAAAAAAAAAAAAGCAAATATCAGCTTTATTTTTCAAGTTCTGCAATATGTTTATGCATTGCAATTAGCTTGTATGCTAATTAAAAGGCTTCTGTTCTTGTTGTTATTGCAGAGTTGCTTCAGTGATCACAAGAAGGCCAGCAACCTGGAAGCTTATGTCGAATGGTTCAACAGACTCAGTTATCTGGTGGCTACAGAAATCTGCTTGGTGAGTAATGAAACATCAGACCACATGGAGTAAATAAAAAACCATGGTGCTTTGCAGGAGCAAAAGAGAAGAAATAAAAGGGTTGCAATCACTGATTGTATGTCATTATGGTATTAATTCATAAAACGCTTGATTTGTCTGATTTTAAAAGTCTAAGAACCAAAGAGATTCAATTTAAATTCACAAAAACAGCAAACTCTCACATATGAGATTGTTAAATCAACAAATATCTGGCATTTCTTGCTTGATTAGTGACTTTAATGACCGTTTATCAAAATTATTGTTGATTAAGCAGCAATCAAAAGGTCATTTCAGCACTTTCGGCACTTTTCAGTGTTCTCCTTTTTGCCAACAGCCTGTGAAGAAGAAGCACCGAGCTCGAGTCATCGAGTTCTTCATCGATGTTGCTCGTGAGTGCTTCAACATCGGCAACTTTAACTCCCTCATGGCCATCATATGTGAGTTGGTGTTTTTTTTTTCCTTCCCTCTCAGATAACAGATTAACAAAATGATCTCCCAAACTTTCTTTTTGATGGGGAAAGTAGTCACCAAAAGGTCTCAGTAACTCAAATAATTTTGTCTTCTAAAATTTCAGAGATTCTTAAGTAGGTGGTTTAAGATAATATTCAAAATCCAGCAAACATTTTGCAGCATTTCACATTCTATCTCATTTGGACTCTACATTTATTTCCTCTGCTTTGCATTATTGCAACAAGCTTTTTCTTTTGGTCCTCAGTAAGTCGGATCAGTTTAGCAGAGCAATTTGTTTTTCAGTGACAGTTTCATGCAGTGATGTAATCTCCACCTGCAGCAGTAACTCCTCATGACTGTGTCCCAGTTCATTTCCAACTTGTGTAGTTTACTTCAGTCTAATGATATCAGTGAGACTTGGCAGCAGAGGGAACGGAGCAGCAGCTCATGCAGATAATTGTCTCGATAGGATCCGATCAGAGGAGGCAATGGCACAAGTTCTGCAGAAACACATGCACACTCATACAGTAGCTGCGAAGTATCATGGAAGCTGTGCAAACCCTAATAAATAAAAACCCTCATAAAATAAAAGCCCAATAAGAAAAGAAGCAGCTGCCCAATGAGCTGTATCAACAATCCGGTAACACTTTTCATTTAGGAAACTACCTGAATTTTAAAAAGCATTACACTCTGGTCTGTTGAAGCTGCTGTAGCTTTGGATCTTGACTTTTTGAGACCAAAACCTGATGTGCATTTTTGCCAGGTTCAAACTGGAGAGATGATGCAATTACAAGCAGTTAGATTCCCATTTGTCAATAATCTGTGTGACCAGAGGCAGAGTTGCTCTACAGCTTGTGGATGTGGACTTGTGGGTGGATGGCTGCTTGTTCAATCCAGAGAAACTAAGTTGAGTTGTTGCCTCTTGCTGTTTAGCCATTTCACACCAAACTGCTTCAGTGGAGCTGCTCATTTGGCAGCACATTAGACTCTGGTTTTACTGAGCAGCTTGCAGGTGTTAATGTTTCTGAATGTGATAAAAAAAGATGACATTAGTCTCAGAAAAACTTCCCAGGTTACAAAAAAAAATGTAGACACTTGGAGCTCAAAAGTGCCTCAGACAGTAAAGAGACCTTGCCGGAGGTCCAGCCGATGGGCTCTGAGCATCCCTGAGATGCCACAGTGTTAAGGGGGAGGGGGCAGCTGGTCATCCTCACAGGCCTGAGGGGGGCTGGAGAGGAGAGAGGGATCTGTGTGTCCGGGGGGGGGGTGGTGCAGGGTGCTAGAAGAGGACAGAGAACAAACCATCCAGGCAGATGGTCAGCACTGACCAGAGAGAGTGCAAGCACGCAGGGGAGGAGGGGGAGGTAGAAAGAGGGATGATGGGATGATGAGGGGGAAGAGCGGAGCAGAGCGAGAGGACATTTGAGTGCCAGCTGTTCTCTGTCGTTTCCCCCCCTCAAGACAGAGAGAGCGCCACGGGCAAATCCCTCCTCCACCAGCATCCTCTCCAGGGAACAAACAGGGTTAGACAGTGTGCCAGTGAGGTAATCAAAGGGTTAATTTTACCCAAATTACAAAAAGCAAATGTTGCTTTTTACATTTAGTTGCGTCTAGCCAAGCAGATCATGTTTGCTTTTATGTTTCTGGATGTTATATCTTCTTATCTAGCATCAGATTGGGTCCAACAAGAACCCATGAACAATGAGAACTGACCAGAACTAGAAAAGATTATGTAGAAAACAAGATAAGATTAGGAATTTAAGCTATTTACCAGCATCACTTACCCCACAGACCTCAATCAGATTTTTATGTGCATGTAATTTAGGTGAAATGGCCCTTAAAGATAAAAAAAAAAATACAAGCTCTGTCAGTGTCTGTTCTTTAGCTTGTACGACACTGCCACTGCTGAAAAGAAGACATCAGCAATATATTAACATCCTCGTAAAAGGGGTGTGTGTGTGTGTGTCCCAGCGGGGGTGACGTCCACTGCAAACACCTGTCCTCACACTGTCACACAAACACACTGGTGTCTTTGTGAGTAGATGGAGTCGTCTCCTATGCAAGACACGATCTGACACACACACACACGCTGTCACATGCCGCTGTGGTTGGACTTTCATTAATTTTGGCCCTGCAGCTCTGAAGTGTCGTGTTTAACTCAAACGTTCTCCAGGGAGGTGAAGTGAGTTCAGGAAGAAAATAAGGTTTAGACGGTTTAGAGATTTGTACGTCTGTCCACGGAGTTCTTTTGTTTACTGGAGGGTTGTTGTGTTTCGTTGTGCTGCTCCATCAGTGACCCTCAGTGACTGAACCTGCACGGGCACACACACACACACACACACACACACACACACACACACACACACACAGAGGATTACCATATGGGAAGCAGAGCTCTGGGAGGGGAAGCAGGGCGTGTGTTAACTCCATTGTTCCCGTAGCCTCTTTCCTCACTGCATCAGAGGAGACAACAGCAGAAAGAAAAGAGGAGGTGGAGGTGGGGGTGTTAAAGGATGACTGTCGTGGGAGGAAGGGTGGAGGTGGGTGGGGGCTGTGTGCGTCTGTCTGGCTTAACGGGAAAGTGCCATGTGTTAATGCGCTCACGGCTGGGTTTTTTTCCTTGGATGTGTGTTATCTCTCTCATTGTGTCCTTGTCTTGTCTTGTGTCCGTCTTACAGCTGGGATGAACATGAGTCCAGTGTCTCGGCTCAAGAAGACCTGGAACAAAGTCAAAACGGCCAAGTTTGACATCTTGGAAGTAAGTTTGCCTGCAAAACCTGCAGCTTTCAGTGTCGTCTTATCTTCTTTTCCTCCCTGCCTACATGTATTAGCAGCTCTCTGGCTTTGTTGCGTTCCACATTAATGACTAACTGTGCTGTGGGTGTGTGGGGGAGCTTCTTTTGTTAAACAATTGTTGGGTCAAGTGTAATGACAAATACTGATAAGCACAGTGGTGCTGAAAGCTGTTGTGAACATGGATCTGAGTGGGAGAGCACATCTCACA
>JAUZTA010000027.1:6061522-6078263 GCA_034780835.1 Ctenochaetus striatus
AGTACAGGGACTTCCTTTGTGGCTTTAACCTGCATCTGAAGTATTTCTTGAACTTGTTCATGCCATGCATGGCAGCACCGGGGCACCTACAGCTCCCTCCGCCGCCTCCCCGCCGTGCAAGCCGGCCCTCCACGCGGCCAGAGCGGCTATGCAATGAGGGCAGTGCACCGCGGACCTGCTGCTGCTGCTGCTGCTGCTGCTCCAGTCTGTACTGTGTTCAGGCTCATTTAGGGGGCGCCAGTGTATAATTTGCATTGAGTTAGCGGTTGAAATTTTGATGGAAAGGAGAGAAAAGCTTCAGGTCAGGTGCAGAGCTGATGTTGGAAGTTTTTTTTTCTCTCTCTCTGTACCATTGTCTTTACAGTGAAGTGTATCTACACACTGATATCTACTGAAAAGAGGCTACAGGACAACTTGGATGTAAAGCTTTTCATTCCTAACTTTTTGTTTTGCAAATGGAAAAAAGGATTTTGACACCCCAATCTAAAAATTATATAATAATTATATTTTAAAAAAGGATTCAAGTTTTCTAAGGTTGCCCAGATTATAACTGGCCGAATGTTTTTTGAGTCATACAAGAAAAAGAGGGATTTTATAGTCTACATCCATTCTTTAAGAAGAAATTGGCATATAATGGGTCTTCTGATACAAAAAAGAAAATCTCTCTGCATTTGACAAGAGTGAGCTTTTTATTTCTTAGAAGTGATAAAACTGTCTTGAAAATTTAATGAAAACCAAAATGCTGAATAATCAACTTTAAAATAATGTCCCTCAGTTGTTGTATGCATCTAAATGACACATGTCAACAAGACTGTTAATCTGGTGGAAACTTGATGGGTCGGGTGTGTTGGGTACAGCTTAGCTCATCCATCACTTCTTTTAGTCACTTTGGGGAAACAAAACAACTCGTCTGTTCATTTACAGAAAAAAAAACAGCAAACGACAGGAAGAGTTTCAACTTTTTTTTTTTTTGATATGTCTGGTTTCAGAAGATATTCCGTTAATTTGATATGAGCCTCTAGATATAATACAAGACCTGGAAGGTCAAAGGTCAGAGTCAGTTACAGAGCAGCAACCCAGAAAAAAAGGATGCAGACAGGGACCTGTGGGGCCTCAGGGAGGAATAATTAGAAAAAAGAAAAGGGTTGTGAGTCAAACTGCTGCCCTTCAAACCACACTGCAAACGTTTTTGCTTGACCGTGACTGTAAGTAGCTAAGCAGCAGTGAATGACACTCAATCTGAGCTCATTAAAAGTCTTGAAAAGATGCAGTATCAAGAAACATGAAGTGAGAGTGCGGTCAAGATGTTCACAGACCATCAAACAAATCAACTCTGGCTCATCTTCCTCTGCTAGAAAAAAACATGGTGGAATAAAAAAAAGTAGAACCTTGACATTTTGTGAAGAAAATAAACTGTTCAATTCAAAACTTAATGTTTGTTCTAAGAAAAAAAATTAAGATAAATATTTTAAGTCATGTGTAAACAATATTCAGGTCGTGGACCAATTGGGTAGATTCAATAAGAGCCGACTTGGTTTTGACATTTTCTTAATTTTGTTACTGGTCTGCTTCTTTTGCTTTGCCTATACTGTGAAATTCCATCCTCAATCTGATATCTTCAACCTCTTACCCTGTCTGGATGCAAAATAAAAGAATTGCAGATGCTGTGAGATTACAGCGTGCCATAGGTAAATTTGAGGTGGAGTGCAGATCAACTGAAGCATCCTGTCATTTACTAAAATGCAGCAAAGAAAAAATGTGGGGAAGCAATAAAGTCACACAACCACACTCACAATACAAACCCATAGATGATGAAATACACTTGTCACAGCTTGCTGAGAGCTGCCGCTTTCTGACCTCGCACTGAATGTTTGTGAAAAATCATACACACTCACTACTCACACTGTTACTTCATCCAGTTTGATTAAATAACTTTCATATATTGACAGACACTTCCATGCAAAATCAAGTAGGTGATAAAGAAAAATGATTCTGAGATCTTATTGCCTGTAAAAATCTTTAAATTAAAAAAAAAATTAAGTTTAAAAAATTAGTTTTCCTTTTTCAAGGACCCATTTAGGGCATGTCCTCAGTCACTTAATTTTTCAAAGGAGATATTAACACACATCAGCTGTGCTGGATGCAGCTGAACATCATTTCAGTCCTGAGAAAAAAGAGGATCCCGCTCTGTGCTCTCAGTCAGATCCACTATTCGTTGATCTTATTGAAAGAATTCCTGAAACAAAATTCACTCCCTCCAAAAAGATGTCCAAATTAGATAAAACACAAGACAGTGTGCAGCAGAAATTCATTCTTCATTCAGAGAATATTTTAAATTTGAGAAATTACAGTAAAATCAACTTTCAGGTTATTGATCATTTCTGCATTATTGTTTTTTTTTTTTTAAATTCTAGCAAGTTGAGATTCTTTGATTGTTTAAGATTTTGCAATTTGTTTTCAGCACAAAAAATGAGAAAGAAGACAAGAAAATACAAGCTGTGTGGTTTCAAATAACAAGTTAAAATATCTTTATGCAAAAAATGAATGGAAATGAGAAGAGAGAGAGAAGAAGTGTGTGATGTTGCTGGGAGGGTTTCTGTGTGTGTGTGTGTGTGTGTGTGTGTGAGTTTATTCTAAGACAGAAATTGTCACACAGCATGTCTGTGAATCATCTAAATAATTTGACAGCTGTATTGTTTCCTGAGCACCACTCCCTTCAGTCCACATTCACAATTTAGGTCGATTCCAGCTAAAGACTCTGAAGTCGATAACGTCATATTTTATTACTGACGAGTTGAGTTTGTTCATGTGAATACAGGAAACAAAAGAAGGACTGAAAGCTGTTCAGAGATGAGCAGCATGAAGTCTAAAAGCAGGTTATGAACAATATGAGGATTCATATGAACAAATTCCAAATTAAAAAAAGAGATCCTAAAATGTGAAAAGTGGCAGATATTTAGAAATAAACTCAAAAGTTATGCAGAAAGCAATGAATCGAAAGGTTAACTATTTCTAAAGTGACTTGAGAGTCAGAGTCAACATAGGCTCAGAACTACACTGGCTGTTTAAGCTAAGCCTAAAATTACACTGAGCTGTACCCATAGCTGCAGGTGCTAGCATGCTAGCTGTTACCGTTTGATGTTAGCATGTTTATGTATTTTTATGTTTATATATTCGCTACTGAAGGTTATTAGGTGAATATTTACACTGAGTTTTTTCAGAATAGTTGTCTAGTCATCTATCAAAACTATTAGCCGCGTGTGCGTATTGTTGTAGATTAATTGTAAATCTGTGTTTTTGCACAGAACAGCATAAAAGCAGGGACAAAAAGTGTGTAGCAGATATGCTGCTGGGGGCGCTGTCCAACACTTTTGTTGACAAGACATAATTGTCGTATGTGACTATATTAACGTTGTGGTGTTTGGGTTGCTAAAACAGCAGACATGCAACAAGAGCAGGATTCAGAAGAACACTGTTCAAAAGCTTGACTGCAATCAACAGTATGAAAATATTTTTTTCAGAGCAGCAGAACAATTAGTTCTTTTGTGAACAGCCTCCACAGCCAATCAAGTACTCTGCCATACCACCTACCCCCAGGTAGGTCCTGTCTAGTTAACCCTCTGCTGGCTATATTTGAGGTCCTTTTTACAAGAAGTGATCATTGGTGTTAAGTTCCTTGGTGTGTTCTAAAATGCAGCAGTCATGAACGTCCTTATATTTGCAATGTCGTGTTAATTACTTTGGAGGGCCAACAGTTGGAGAAAAAAAACTACTATTTTAGCCCTCTAACATTATGATTATAATTTTAGCATTACAGTTTGAAAGTTCACATTCTAATGATTTACGTACTCTGGGTCCCTGTCCACACCTTCCATTTTTCACTAGTTCAGGTCAAACACATCTGGCGCTGTGCTGTTGTTCCAATTACAAAAAGATCTGAAGTCACAACCATCATTATCCTGCACTAAAGCCGCTAAATAACTTCAGAAAAATAGTCTAGAAGCAAACGACCAATGAGGCTTAGAACAGCCTACATAGACTAGTCCTATTCTGAGAATCAGACTACCTGCAAATGATAAGTTAGGCCACTGTACTTCAAGATTTACATCAAATGCTAATGTTTAGTGCTGCCGCAGGAAGAAAAGTTTCTAATTTGTAGTACAACCAGCATCATCCCAAAGCATGCAACAGGCCCATGATCGACTGGAGGATGGCTTGTCAGAGTCACTTTACACCTCCCTTAAGATTGAAAAACACAAGAGGTTTGAAAGTGCAGTACCAGCAGGGGGCGATAATGGTGGAAGCAAAAAAACCAAACAATTCGAAGAGTGAGTTCACTTATGGAGGAGCTGGACTGGCTGGATAGATTAGTCGAAAAAAGATCTTTCACATAGGAGACGAGTCATGTTGCCTTTTTCAGGCACATAAATTAACTTAATGACTTATGCATAACTTCTGTCACACATACATGTAACATATCAAACTTAATATAGCTAACACAATCTTTTCCGAGACCTTACCTTAGTTTTGGTTCCTAAATAGATGGATATGAATTAATACACATATGACTTTCCTGCAACTTGTTGCAAACATGTAATAAACATATAATGGTTTATTCGCCATAACCATTACTTCACTGTAACCTTCACTGCATTGTTGCATGTTCAGATTTGGTAGAAAACTACAATTTAAAAATGGATGTTACTTTCTGGTTTCTACAACGATTCAGGTCTTGTGTTCTTATCAAAGGCTGTTTCCACAATCAGAATATGTGGACAACATCTCATTTGTTAGAGCTGAAAAAATTAAAGAACAGAATAATGGTTACCAAAATGAGGACAACTATCAATGAGACAGATAAAACTAGAGAGAGCTAGAAATGACAACTTCTAAATTACCATTTTTCATCCATGGACATGACAAAAGTTAACTGCTCCAGGCAAATGACTGACTGACTGACTGACTGACTGACTGTGTGCAGAACCAGCAGGAACATTGAAAACCCAACCAGGATAATTAGCATGTATCTTCAAAAACAAACACCAACATTGTGAATAGTTGCTGACCATTTCCTGTGTTCACCAACTGAAGTTCCAATCAGGTTAAATAACCTGTTGAATTAATATTGAATGAGGAATGCAGATTAATGCCCGAACCATGATTAATTCACCGTCATCATGTAACATCTTGTGGGAACAACCTTGTGCTTATAAATGCCTCGCCATCAATTATACAGAAAGTTTCTGACAGGATCATATTTTTATCATGGATCAACAGGCATTCTCGAATACTTCCTCACAAAAAAAACCCTGAGCAACTTCTAAACTAAACTTTGTCTTTAATCATCTCCTTGTGATGCAAAATTCTGCAGTAATGATAAGTTAACCCCAGCTTTCATTCAGCATATCACGAGAATGACAACAAAAGCTTTTCCAAATGGATTTCAGCAGACAGACACTGGCAGCGCCGCGTCCCGGACGTACTGTCACCGCATCTCATCAAATATTAGGCATGTTTTGTGCTGCGGAAAGAAAAAAAAAAAAGGCAGCTCGGGAGACTAATGCATTGATCTTCGATGGATAAACACATCAGAGGAAAAACACTGTTATTCACCCAGACGTCAAAGTGCTCAGCTGTGGACATGTTGACATTTATTGTTCCCAACAAAGCTGTTTAATAAATCTTCCTCCACTTTGATAGGTGGTGTGGAATATGTTCTTTTTAATGGACCAACACACCCCTTATACTCGCCCACACAAACACACACATACACGGATAAATAAAAAAGAAAAGGAGGATTTTGACTGCTTGTTTAGTAAAAGTCTGTAGTTTTATCTCAAGGCTCCCACTTTGTAAATGTGTGCATATGTGTGCATATAAAGCAGAATAGCTTGAAGCTTTTGTCAACTGTAACAGTAAAGTAAAGTATTAATAAAATAATGCTCAGATATTGTTGATTTTATCTGTATTAGGTACCACTCTTACCGCATAACTTTGCCTAAAAATCTCTATTTGGGATCAGTGTTAAAATTTTGTTTTAATTATTTTATATTTATCCTCTGTGAGCGGTTGATGTCAAAGGATGTAGGTAGAGGAGTTGTTTTTTAACACATTATTATGCAAAAACTTAATGGACCACAGTTTTGATGTATTTGTCTTATTTGTTCTGCTGGTCTGTATCAGAGTCTGAGGGGTTCAGGTCATGTAAAAAAATGACCTTGTCAAAATCAGTTTACAACTGCGTTATTTCAATTTCTGTGGTATTGTTTTAAAAAAAATACAGTTGTATTTTTAATACCAGAGGACGGGGACATTATAGAATTTGTTAATGAATATCACTACAGTGTTAATTTATATCCCGGCCTGTCAAACCCCCCCCTTATATGGCAACTACTATGTGCTTTACTCAAGTTCTGCCACTTCACATTTTGGTCTCAAAGTTTTTTATTTGTAAAATATCTGCACTAAAGTGCTCTTAAAAATTCTCACAAACAGGAGAAAATGTGGCGTCTATAACATGTTCTCTTCTTTTTGCTAATGCGCTGCTTTGCCTTTGATAAATGAAAGAAACAAGTGTGAGACTGCAGCCTGCACAGCTCAGTTTCCTCACTGAACATGCTGTTGAATATTTGGTACTTCGTGGCTGTAACACAATGGCCAGAGTGTAACGAGCCTCAAGTGAGTTTTGTAGCTAGAAGCTTCTTTTTATCCTCATGTTGTGGAACAAGTTTCAATTACATATTGTCAAAATCAAGGGGGGCTTTAACGAGGGACAGAGTAGGTGACAGGTTTTTAATCAAATCTTGCTTTGGCTTTTCTTTTTCTTGTCTTCCTTTTTTTTAGCTGCATTGATGGGAATTTAGTGTCTTTGTCTAGTCCATACTTTTTTTTTCTATTTTATTTTGTTTTTTAAAGATGTTATGTTCAGTCATGTGCTACATGTTGGTGCCCGTCTTCTAATACTCTTGGAATAATCTCTGAAATAAGCAAGAAACATGCTTTTTTAATGAATAAATCCGATCAAATTCAAACCGTTTACACTATTTGACAGTGAATGAGATCAGAGTACAAATGCAGAGCACTGCAAAGTGATCTGTACAATATAAAGTTTTGCATCACAAAATTGTGATTATTTTTATTTTTATTTTGTAAAGTAGTATATACTTTCACATTTTATTACCTATTGACTCTGAAAATGTTCAAGAGAGCAGTGTGAAGGAGAGTGGCCTCAGTGGTTGTCCTACTGGCAGCAACATTAAATGTCACTTCGAGTCAAATTAAACTGCAAACTATTGCCTGTTTGTCACAGTATGTAGAGAATGAGTAATTAAGGGAGTGATTTTGGATTCAGTCTCTGTGTCTCCTGATTGTCTATTAGTGACATCATCGTTTGGATGAATGGAGAAGAGGACTCTGGCTCTGAGAGTGGAGTTGCTCTAAACGCAGTCCAGATGTAATGAGGAACAGTTACAGATGAAACACTGACACTGTGACGGACGAGCGGCGACGCTGAGACCGGATTGTGAGTGTGGGAGTCAGCGTAGACCTTCCAGTCTCTTTCCAATGGAGGGCAGAAGAGGAGAGGGAAGAGACAGGCAGCGACTCTGAGGCAAAAGCAAAGAGGAAGTGTGGAATGTTTGTGTGTGAGTGTCAAAGAAAGACAGAGAGACTCACACGCAAGGAGACGATTCTTGTGATAGCAGAAGAGGAATGTGAGAGCTGTTCATGTGAGACGGAGCAGGAAGTACAGGCAGTGGAAAAAAAAAATGGTTTCATCTAATTTAATAACAAGTTTATATAAATAAATGTCAGTTCTTCTCCTCATTGTCAGTGATCTAACACAACAGTGAGTCAACCTTAGGGCCGGTTCAGGATAGCTCATACAGTATCTGTTCAAATCCTCCTCTGTCACACAGGAAGTGATGTGGTTTTTTTGGCGCATGTGGAACACACAAGAAGAATGGGTGGTTAAGTAAGAGCCAGACCAAAAAAAACCAAAAAAATATCACTGACTGAGGTGAAAAAAAAAAAACTGATACAAAGAAAAGCAAAGATCTCACAAAAGAGCATTTTAAAGTAGGAGGATGTGAGCTTTAAATGGAGACTGTGTTTGTCTTTTTATCAACAAATCCATTAAAAGAGCAGAAATCCCTGTGTGTGGACAAAGACTGATGGATCTCCTTCCTCTGTTTTCCATAGAGCTCCATTGTTGTCCAAAACTATTAAAACCCACACTGTTGATCTGGGTGACATCTTCCTTCATTGCCATGAAAGCACACATACAAATACACTGTAGATGATTTTGAGTCAGTCCATATACTACATCCTGCTGCCAGAGATATTCACCAGAGCATTATTTTATTAAGGTTCTGCTGAGGAAAATCTCCAAGACTTGCTGTATTTTCCTAAAACACTAAAGGTATTTTAGAAAAATACTGAGCCTTTTGGGGCTGTTTTTGTAAAGATTTACTTCCTCAGTAGCAACCAATCGGCTTGGAGGTGAGCGTCACATACACTGAGAGTTTTGGGAAACAGACCAATGCTTTGCTGTTTTTGTTTAATAAGGTTTGTTAGCAATAGATAAAATACAGAGGACCATCGAGCCAGTGCTGTGTACTGACTCAACACAATATTCTGAAAACGCTGCATGTATTTCAAAAGAAAAAAAAATCTGTAATTACCTTCTTGCCAGCACTGAAATGTCACAAAAGTTGGGTTTGTTGTTACAACAAACCTTTTAAGTTCTGGTGTAAAACATTTAAAACCTCATTTGTGCTATAGTAATGTTGAATAATACAAACAAGATTAATGCATGAAGATGGACTTCTGCACTGGCACTCATCCCCACATTCAACTTTGAATTAAACAAACGCTTTAATCCCTGCACTGCACGTTAAATTGACTTGTCGTTCCTGTCCTCATACACATCAAATAGATCTGGAAAAAAATGAAGGAAAATGAGAAAAAAAAAGAGAAAAAAAACACAGAGGGGGAACTGAAAAGGAGAAAAAAAACTGGGAAGGAATGAATTAATAATGAGCCACTTTTATACCGGATCCAGCGATTATACAAATGGGGGAAACGGCCAAAAAATATTCTGTATGGCATATGGCACTTCAGCTGCCATATGTGCCAGTTTTCACAAAAATTGGCAATGACGTTCATGATGGTCAGTAGTAACTGCCAAAAACACAGCAAGGCCTGAACAGAGGGAGAGAGAGAGAGACAGAGAGAGCGAGAGCGAGAGAGACGGAGAGAGAGAGAGAGAAAGAGGGTGATGGAGGGGAGGAGGGGGGAGTAATGCTTCAATAGCTTTGTTGGCTGGCTTGGACTCTTCTCTCCACAGCTTCTGGTGCTCTAACTACAAAGAGAAAGAGACAGAAAGAGACAGAAGAGGTAAAGAAAGAGGGGAGGGAGGGAGAGAGAGAGAGAGACAGACTGAGACTACGGTCGTTTTCAGATCACGTAAGAATTTCTGTCTCTGTGTTCGGTTTCTTGGTCGAACGGGAAGAAAGCAGTGCCAATCACTTCTATGGCCTCTAAGCCTCTGAGTGGACGGGCTGGTGTACGTGCTTGATTGACAGCTGAGACTGCAGGGGCAGCAAACCACAATTGTCCCTTTTCAACAAAACAGTTGTAGGTTCCAAAGAGCCACAGAGGATAAACTCAGGAATTCACTTCTGCACATTTGCTGTTGCGTTTCACCCGCAGACAGCATAACAAGTGCGTGCAGCTTCTGTGTCTGATAGTAAATGACCATGTGCATGCTCAAAACAAAATGTACAAACCTGTCGTTCTTCATTCTATTTAGCAGAAGTTGTAGCAGTCACAAAGTTTGTTTCTGACCAGTAAGCAAGAAAGTCCTGGAAGTTCCAATGGAGTTCAGCCAACAAAAAATATTATTTTTATGGGGCCCAGAACTGATGAGCTAAATTTAAACGCAGGTAAGGCTATGGCTTACAGTGGGCCAAGTACAGGGTTTATTACAGATGCACAGTCATTTGCAGTGGATTTTTCTTCTGTTGAAATGTGATGGAGTAGCTAACCCAGCTAACTAGCTAACTAGCCTGCATAATGCTTTGCACCAATCAATGCTGTTTGGTAACTGTGGAGTAAATTCATAAAGAATGGAGGGCACCATGAATTGCACATCGTTTGCAACCACTATCTGCCCTGTTGCAGGGTTCAAAACACAAAAGACATTTCTCTGATGATATGACAGCACAAATAAACTCATACATTTTTGCATCTGAGTCAAATATGCCCATGTTTTCTGTTTGATCCCAATCAAACATGAGTCCATGAAGTTTTAAATGGTTTGAGGTTGTGGTTCGATTTCACTCTTGGACATTTTATCACAGCACTGTAAAACTTTTAGTTGGTTTTTGAATATCTTTTGAGTTTAATCTTAGTAAAAATTCACTGGACAGCTCATAATAATATGCTTTAGTTACCACCAACTTTTCAAAGATGCTACAATATTTATTCTAACTGTGTGTGGCTATTAGCACTGATGATTTTGAATGTGGCAATGGACTCTTTTGCATAAAAAGAGGCCAATTTTGAACCAAATGTATGCATATTGCCTAATTCAACACATGCCAGCACCGAACCACCGAGATGCTATTTGCTCAACAGCTCAGTTGTGAGTGTATTATTCACTTTGCTGGTGCTCACACAGTGTCTTTTTCTCCTGTTTCTGCAGGTTTAGTCCAAAAGCAGCTTAACCATTCAGAGAATTCACCCTTCATTCTCCAAACAAAAGGGCAAAATAAGATATGACCCCATGCAAATAAATAAGAAAAAACATTTCTTGAAAGCTGCCGATCAGTGTTTCTGTCATCCAATGACTGAACTGTGACATTTTAAGTTTGTGGAACAACAGGCACCAAAACTCTTATTGGTCTCTAAGTGACTTTGTTCTCAAGCTCTGTATAGCTTGTGAGAACCTAACCAATCAGTTATGTGAATATAACAAAGTAATTTCCTCCAAGAAGATGAAGGTGTGATGGCTCTCTGAGGATGTCTTCACACTTGAGCTGACTGATCCTTGGGCTGTTGGTTCTGAAAATGAGCACAATAGTTTGAGTGTGAACGCTGCTGTCATACCTGGGTGGGGTCCAGAAGAATGGTCCTGGGTCACACTTAGTCCAGATACTTGAATTCATATCCAGAATCTTCATATGTTTAAGAAGAGATGAAGTGAGGCCTTATTAATTTTCTGAAAACATGCAGAACATATAGTATTTCAGAAGGCAGTCGTAGCCTTAAAGTCTTTAGTCTTGTGTAAGACAGCTAGAGATGAATCCTCACAGCCTCAAAGTCATTCTTAGCCCCAGGTTAAGTGTTGACCTTGGAATTCTTAGTCCATTTTAATATGCACATTGTTAACTCAGGGTTAACCAACACTCAGATCATGAACAGTTTATGCTGCAATTCTACTAATCCTGGATTAAGAGTTTGATGGAATGAGTGACTTATGTATGGGTGTAACCCTGATCTGGAGCAGGACCTGTAGGCCCTGGGCTATAGTTAAGGGTTAGTCCACACTGGAGTGTGCCAGGATTGTACCTGTGTGAAAGCTCTCTTTGTTTGAGTCTGAAAAGGTTCTAAGATTGCTTTTAGCCCTGGGAAAAGCTCCTCAGGACCGTGTATGTACTCATAGAGCCTTGACTTAAGTTACCTAATTAATAAACCCAAACATAACAGACGAATGATTTTATGAGTTACACACTCACTCCCTCGCTAACCCGGTAACTACTATGATCAAACTTCAAAATGAATAGAAACACAGATCTTGAGTCTGGACTTTGTAGACAAACATGACGACACCTTGAGGAAGGCTGGGACAGGAAATTTTGTTGGACCTTGGCCTGTTAGCTTAGCTGAAAAAATAAAGCTGTGGCAATAAAGCTGTACTTCAGTGTCCTCGGGTCTTCTTCTCCTGCTCATACAAAGTGACATTTCTTTCAAAGTGGCTAATGCAAGGTTGATAA
This sequence comes from Ctenochaetus striatus, assembly GCA_034780835.1. Taxonomy (NCBI): domain Eukaryota; kingdom Metazoa; phylum Chordata; class Actinopteri; order Acanthuriformes; family Acanthuridae; genus Ctenochaetus; species Ctenochaetus striatus. Next base: position 6,073,519 of record JAUZTA010000027.1, read on the forward strand.
GAAAGACAAATTCACATAAGCTTTAAAAATTATTTGGCCACTGGAAGCTTCTTCTCATTGGTAATCAGTCAGGTTCTCAAACCGTTCCAGTTTGTGGTGACCATGATACACTAAAACGGTGATGACCTAGCTTTTTTTGATAACTTTCTGTCATGTAAATCCTGTTTGTTTGTTGCTTTTCAGTCCAGTTCCCATGAGCCGAGAGAAACCTGGCGACTGCTCCAGTGGTGATTATTTTGGGATGTTTTCAAAGGGATGGTGACACATTTTCTGTCTGCAACATAAAGACTGTCCAACCATCGAACAGGAACTGGTAATTAGCATCCCGCAACGAAAATGTTTCAATTCTAGCTTTTGGATGAACAAGGTCAAACAAAGGGCCAAAAGGCCAACTTTCCCTTCTGTGGCCTCCTTGCTTCTAAAAATAAAGTGACAATAACATTTCCACCGAGTCGGACATGAAGTGGGGTTGTGTGTCCCAGAAGAAGAGGAGCAAGCTGAGGGGCCTTTTTCCAAACCTGTGCCACCCCCGCTGCCACCTCCACCCAAGGCAAGCTGCCAGAGCAGCTCAGGGCTCAGAGCAGCGCTGAGCCGCCATGGCAAGGCTTAATGTTCCAGGTTCCTCTGCCCTGAGGGCGTCCTCCCATACACAAGCCCACAAACAAAAACACGCTTTGAGGAGAGGGCTGCTTGTCTGCCTCTGTCTGGGCAGAGCAGCGTCCTCCAAACTCTTACCATGCTCCACTTGGCTTTGCTCTCCTTATCTCACAAATCTGGGATAATATAAACAGACTGAGCGCCCCTATTTTAAAAGTTTGTTAATAAACCTTTAATTTGACCCCTGTCTGATGTGATGTGAATGTAAAGTCATAATTACATAGGAAATTGTTGCTGTAAATGCATTTATTACATGTGGATGCAGTGATGACAGTGAAAAAAAGAAAAAGAAAAACACAAAACAGCAACAATCAAGCTTTCCCAAAAGGTACAGTAACTGTAGTAAAGACAGAATCAGTCAAGTCTGTAAAGTTTGTTGTCAGTGAAACATTCTGGCAAAGATTTCTCTGTGTTTTGGTGCAAAAAGTTTGGTGTTTATGATTATTGAGCTGTCCAATTGATCTTTTTTGGGAGTGAAACAAAAAAATTATGATAAAATTATAAGTGTACTATTTTGAGAATGGAAAGGATACAAAGGATCTTTAGGTTAAAAAGTGATATTTATTTCAGTTTTTATTTGGGATTTGATTTCATGACTTTATTATCAGAAATTGTAAGCAATTAACCACTCTGTTACTAGCACTGTTTCATATACAAATGTTCCTTAATAATAAGTGTTTATGTAATTTTGTGCCTCTTTTTCTACAGATTTTTGTCTTTCTCCCGCAGTAATACTTGGAGGTTGACACAACTCTAAAAATCCCAATCAAACATTAGGTAACAAACTTTAAGATCTTAATTTTTTCATCACCCTACATTGTTATATCATTTGTCCAGACAGCTGAATGAACGTATGATTGAATGAGTGAAAGTTATTACTGTGCACAAATGTCATTGAGTTTGTAGGATAAAGAATGAGTTGCATGAGTTCTCCACATCCTATTAGTCCTTTGTGAGTAAAGCTCCTGTCACCAGTTTTAATATGAAACTACTGCTTGAAACATTTTTAGAGGGGAGGGGGCTGTTTTGATATGACAAAGAGCAAAAAAAAAAAAAGAAAAAAAAGAAACATGTGAGATGATGACAAATGATGTGCAATGCCTTGAGGAGGGACTGTCAGCACCACCAACTCTAACCCCTTCAACACATCCCCATCTCCACCCCTCCAAACCTGCGGTGGCCCGGGACGACTGCAGGACCGGTGCACGAAACAGAAAATCAAAGCCAGCAGCAGCAAACGCACCGCCGGGTCCCGACGGGCGTCGACAGGCAGACGCCAGCAGCGAGCAGAGCAGGATCTGTGTGTGTGTATGTGTGTGTGTAAGGGGGGACTTCCTTTAAAGCAAACAGTGGGACACAGCTGCTGAGTGGAGGGCATTCGACATGTGTGTAGATTTGTGTGTGTGTTAGGGGGAGTGTGGCCCCTCTCAGACTCCCTGCACAGGGAGAGCTCTGCGTTCCATAAGTGCATCAAAGTTTCATCTCAAAGAGACAAAAACACACAGAGACAGTAAAGGGAAAGAGAATTCAGGGGGGTAGAGGGTTGGCTGACAGGATAGAAAACGGAATGAAAACATTAACTGAAAATCGCCGCAGACGCTGAGGACAGTTGTTCAGGCTGGAAGCAGTCAGCTTTTTTTTTGCAACCTGTCCGTTGACTTATAAAGATGAATTTGTAAATTCAAGTGTTTTTTTTTCTGAAGGCTAAGGAGCTGTTTTAACAGTGACATAAAAAGTGGCCTCTGAGGACGACCTTCATCACGACATCATGTGTGAAATGGTCAGTGAAAGTGCACTTGGCCGTGGAGATGTGCAGCACAGATGCAGCTGCAGCAGAAGTGACATGTTTTCGCCATATTGCTGCTTTGGCTGCGACCCTGAACAGGAACTCGTGCAGGAATTCATGTCATTTGGAAAAAATTAAGATTGGCTTGGTTTTAAACTGCAGAAAGTTTGTTTCAGTCCATGCGTCCTTACTTTTGGCACTACTCATTTCACATGCAAATTCAAAAACTTCTTTTTGAATTTAGAAGATGTTGCAAATTTCAAAGGTTGTAAAGAAAGCAGAAGGAGGAATTTCTGACCTAAATACTGATCTTTAGTTTTCTATGTAAGCCATATATTTTGCCACATATAAAAAAGCTTTCATTTAATGTTTGAACACAATATTTTCTATACATAAGTATTTTTTCATGTCCAAACTTTATCACTCTTGAGCATTTGAGAGATCCCAAAAAGAGAAAAAACCTCACTCACTCCTTTTTATAAATCGTTCTATTACCATATGGCTTGCACGATTTGAGTGGTGTTATTAATGAAAAATAAAACAAATCCCTCCAGACTTCCAGTGATGCCCTGCAGGGAGCTAAAGGGGGGGCACCATACTGGGACATGCCAGCAGTCACCAGGGATCCTTTAACTTCTGACCCTGGTTGACATGGATAACCATGTTTGACCATAATCACTTTGAAGCCCCCCTCTCCTTTAAGACATTTTAGCCGAGGGAAGGATCCCACTCTTAATGAGTGACCCCTGGTTTTAACGAAGCACCACATTGCCCCCCGGCACCTTGGTCCCTGGCCTTACTGAGGGGTCATGCACCCGGGGTACATCGACCTCATTCTTGTCACGTCAGGGCTAAGCAGACGGCGTTGTCCTCCGCTCTTTCTACATGGGGGAGATTTCACAGCAGATTTACCTCATAACCGCCATCATCCTCCCCTCTGCTCTCTGGGGAATCCCATAATTCCCACTGTGATCTCCTTTGTCTTTGTTGTTGCACGTCTGAGCCTGGCACGCGCCCCGAGCCACCAGCCCTCGTTTGTCTTATGTGGTTTTGGGAAATGGGGCGGGGAGCGTGAGGCTTACTGGAGCAAAGAATGTGCAACGTGTTACCAGGACGCCTGCCAGGAGAGAGGATGGACCCTGCTCCGAGTTTTAATTGGTCTCATATTCTTGGCCTGAAGCAGGCAGAGATTGAAAGACTGTGCGAAATAAAAAGAGGCATCAGAGTGTGGAAGGGCATGTGACACAACTCATTTCAAATCCTGACTGTTTTAGAAGAGAAATGTGGTTGGCATAACGTGTTGAGAATTAAACCCAACAGATTATCAGACAAAACAATTACACTATGCTGACAAATGTTAAAATAACTTAATGCAGGGCAAAATAAACTCCTTTATAATAGTTTTTGCCCTTCTTTTTTTCATCTGCAAATTTAGCAATCGGCTTCGGTTGCAGCAGAGATGATGAGTCCCTGGTTATTAAACTCCAGAGTTTAGTAAATCACAGCAACACTGAGGTGTATCCACTCAAACTGCATGAGAAAGTTGGAGCAAAAGCCTTTGGGAAGCAGCAAATGTTTCACTGTGAATTCAAGTATGTGACCCATTGCAGCATTTTGAATCTCTAACTGAGCTTTGCACACAAACATACACACACCTCCCCACCCCCTGTGTTTGAGTGGCGTTTGGTGTTAAGCTAACATGACTTGAGGCTCAGGCACTGCGGCTCAACGTCCGGCTAAATATTGCTGAGATTGGCCTGAGTTTACTGGTATTGTAACTGCGCCCATTTAATCCTGCAGCCTCGGACCACACATCCGCAGCACTCATTACTGTCACAGCCCTTTAAAATTAGATTAGTGACCCTTTGGAAATTAGAGGATGACCAGAGAAGGAGGCTGGAGTGATTGCCAGGAGGGATGTGCAGGGGTATTTGCCCACCATCCATCCAAACCTCTTATGTTCGCTTTGGGAAAACGGACGCCGTGGCCTGGACTCATGTCATCCTATGTGGCCGGTAATCGCATTAAAAGTTCACACAGTAGTCGGAGATGAAAAAACTGTGCTGTGCTGTGGCTGTCCTCAAAGGGATCCCATGTGAAGGGAGACGATGCGGCTCTCTGGTGTACATTACAGGGACATGACTCCAGGCTGAGATGGAGCTTGTTAGCTGATGGTCCTATGGATACTCACGGACTGTTGCAAAGACTGAGGGGACTCTAGCAGACGACACAGCTGCCCGCTGGACAGAAACTTTATCTGACAGCATTAAACTTTCAAACTATGTTTCACTTTCTTCCAAAC
>JAUZTA010000027.1:6220114-6246062 GCA_034780835.1 Ctenochaetus striatus
AAAGTACTTACAGGGATCAAATTAAAAAATTCATTAACGCGCGCACTTAATTAAGAAACACTTTTCGGTTTACATGATAAATTATGACACCTATTAAATCTTCCACTACAAGCTGTAATGGCCTTCTTTGCTCCTGGGTATAGACAGTGTTTCCTTTCAGGTTCAAGGAACTCTCCAAGGACCTGAAGTATTTATTAAAGAGTTTTATGAGGAATAATGTTTCCCTGCAAGGGATACAGGAGCAGCCATTTTAGGGAAGTTGTGTGGGGGTTTTTTTTTTCACTTTTTGCTGCTGCTGTTGCACCTCAGCATTTTGTCTGAACATGTCAACCTTAATTGAAACAAGAAAAAGCCTTGAGTTGAATGTACTGTTAGGAAAGGAAAATTTAAAAATTAATGAATTAGGGGAGTTAGATGACAGTAGAAACTTTTATAATAGAGATGTAACCATTATGGAAGTCCTAGAGCACTTTGAAATGCATGCTTGTTTAGCTACTAAAGCTTTTATCCATTAGTTATATGTACTTTGAGTATCAGAGAGGCGTTATAATTTTAACTAAAAGTCTGTAGGGTTCATCAGAGGTTCTCTTTTAAAGGTAAAGGGTATAGTTATAAGTCTTGTTAAACAATTTAACCACCAAATTATTTCTGATAAGATTTGCACCTTCTGCTGCAGCTGCACTGCAAAAAAAGCACATTACTTAAACATCTGAAACAAACACAAACAAAACACATTTAAGACCATGTTTAAAATAGTCCCACTTGTTCAGTACACTGCCCCCCTTTTTTTCCAAGTTTTGACCTAACAAAGATGAATATGCATCACCAGTATGCATATGCAGTAGTTTATTTATTTACACACTTGATATCTGAAGACTATATTTTATACGTGTTCTTGTCATCTGCAGAGCTGTCTTAATGAGTGGTTTTTGCTGCAGGCTGCAGTAATCTCAGACTGAAATGATTTTGTCCTCATGCAGACTCACAGAGAAAAAGCTGTGAGAAGATGCCAGCTGATAAACACACGATGTGCATGAAAGTTTAGTCTCAGAGTGGAGACACCGCTGTGTTTGGAGGCGGCTGTTCAACTCCCTGAGCAGGGAAGCCCCGCAGCCTTAATCATCTCATTTATATACCAAGGATGATTCCACACACCGGCAAACATTAAACTGATCATCTCAAACAAGCAAGTCAATAAATCTCATTTGCAGAACGGCTCTTCACAGATGAACCTGTTGGTACACAACAGAATATGAGGAAATTATATCAATGCATGTGCCTGCGGTGGCCTTAATGTGCCAGTGCTTCCTCACAACAGTCAAGAAGCTCTTGACAGGATGTCTCTTGAACTTTGATTGGCTCAAGTGGCCTAGATGGCCTCTTCATTTTGGTAAATTGAGTAATTGACTGTACCCAAAATGGCCTCTTAGCCTGGGTGCATACAGATTGTGACCCAATCAGTGTTGGAATAGCTCCCAACATGTTTCTGGGTATAAAACAGTATGTTTAGGGGCTCTGGGAGGTGAAAGAAAAAACCTTGTCTCATAATAAAATAATCTTTTCTAAAAGTGCCTTTACAACATTCCATGTAACTTAAGGCACAGAAAAAAAGACAAATAAATCTTTTGTATCTCTCCTTACATCAATCATTAGTAAATAAAATACTTTTTCAAGTCCATAGTTTAAGCTTGTGTTCTTTAAGTTGTTTAATTTGCAGCTTTAAACACTGTGACATTAGCAGAGTAACTTGCAGTTCATGCACATTGCCCTTGGAGACAGTTAAGATCTTGGATGTTGAATCGTAGTATTGGACAGACTGACTGTTCAGGGTTCAACAGTTCCCTTCTGCTGCTGCTTCTTGGCTGATCTTGTATCAGCACTGATTATTTTAGCAGTACATTGTTTTTCTACCTCTTCCTTTAGCCACCCTTTGGTTAAATTATGGCCAGAATGTGTGACAAAATGGCTGGTGGTCAAGTCATGAGTGTGCAACTCCGTGGTTAATTTGAAGCCTTGATGCTGGCCCTGGCTCACTTCTGTTAGATTATTTCAAACAAGTGTCCAGAGCCATGTGCCATGACTAAATTATTAACTGTGTATTTCATAATGTTACTGACAATATGTTAACGTGTTTTTTTGCCTCCCCCCGCCGTGAACAGATGGGTCCTTTTACTTTATTTTCCACATCAAGTATGATTATTTCTTTGTGCCAAAAGCCACCTGCCGTTCCTTGGTCTCTGTTCTAATTATTTATGTTGGTAACACACAGCAGGACTTGTTATCAGTTGGATGGTATCTTAATAAAGGAAGGCACATCAACATATTGACATCATGTTCAAGGGGAAAATTTATCATCACGCAAAAGTGGGCAGAGTGGGGTACTGGAGCAGATCAGGCCATGTGCCAACACCTCCGTATCTGACCTCCTTTTGTTCCCAGACTCCTGAGCTCCCTTTCCAGCACACATCTGAGGTACCATGTGATGATAATTAGGTGAAAGCCCATTAAAAAGTCAAATAAGAGAGAATACATTATCATTGAGGCACCAGGACCTGATGATTCTTAGTTGTGTGTTTGACAGAAAAGGACGAAGGTGTCCAACTGCTGCTTGGTGAAGACAAAAAGTCACTGCTTGTTTGTGACACACAAAGGGTGTGATCACACCTGGTATTGTTTCTTTTGTTCCAGTTCAAGGAGGAAAAGTTACAAGTTTTGTATTCATTAATTCGGTCTGTTACAGCTAGTAATTATCTGCCGTAAGTAAACCACAGCTTGTGAACGAAAGTCATGTAAACTCAGAAGTAGCTCCATGGTAGGCTGTATTTTTTGTCTCGACTGTTGCTAAACAGTGCAGTGGCTTAGTTGTTGCCTGATAGTAAAGAGGTGTTCCTTTCTTTGTTGAGTGTTCCCTTGATGCAGTTTATTTTCTTCCTGTACTCATTTTTTCAAATTTCTTTTTGCTGCCACATCCTCCAGTCAAAATTCATTCTCACTATTACCTTTATTCAGGAAAAAAATGGCACATTGGAACTGTGTTAAACAGGCCTGAAAAAAATATTTTGCTTTTGCGATCTTTTTTTAAAAGTGCTCAGCAGTTTGCACATCACACTTTCTTTTCTAAGATGCTACTGTATGAATTACTTTGCTGGTCAGGGTTGTTGGAGCATAATGCTGTTAAAACAAATTGGAGAAGCAACCACCTGCTACATTGTAAAGACCAGCCTTCTCAGTTGGTACATGATACTGTTATTGGGATAAAGTTGGGTTTTGTAGTTTAAATTGTACACATTTTACCTGGAAGATGAATATGAGTTTTTATGGGAGACTTTTTAATGCAGTAATTTATAGTTGTTGAAGTGTTACATACATACATAAAAGTACACAAATAGAAAATATATAGTTTTTAGATCATGCTAAAACTAAAGGGTTAGAGTTAGGGTCAGGGTAATGGTACTTTTCATGAATTTTATAATCTGACTTGGGCAAATAAACAACATTGCAGAGATAAAAGGCCCTCTTCCCCTTGTACTTATTTGGACATGAGGGAAACATTACATCAGCAATTTCCCAAAGAGCTAGAGAACAGAGACTGAGTCAAATATTACAAATAAAAGTAGCAATTAAGTTAAGTATTAATGGCATTTCAAAGCATCATGGGGGTGGGTCACTCTTAATCAGAGCTCCACTGTTCTAAAATGTAGAACACTTACAATTAAACATACTCAATACTTTAATCCCTCAGAGCTAAAATGAATACACCATAATTACAATTTCACATGTACAGCTCTGCTTGTTTCTAATATGACTCAAAATGGGTTCAAAAATATGTCATTGATGATGGTCGGTGCATTATAATTACAGATTTTCTATCCTTTCAAAGCTTTCCTATCCATCCTGGGCCAAATACAAAAGCTACAGTATTACCCCACGAGGGCAGTAAGCCATTGTAGCACTCCCATTACGAAGCCTGATTTAAAAGGGTTACAAAACCTTTATCTACCCATTTAAGAACATATATGGGCTCACGGTATCCACCAGAGTGCAGTGAGCAAAAGCCATTGTGGAGCTCAGACAATGCACTGACCATAAATCTATAATAGCCTTTAGGATTAAAGAATATGCTCTCTGAGTTTAATTACATATTGCTTCTGAGAGGTTTACCCCGCTGGGATGGGGAGGCACACTTCTGCACTGCTGTTCTTGGTGACTGCAGATGAAGGACAGACGGCCAGAAAATTAACAGAAGGATTTATTTAATCTCACCAAGTGAAAGTTTTTGTGCATTAATGCATTCACATTCACTGCCATGCAGATAGAGTCAGGGTAAGAACAGGTCAACTTGTAGTGTATCTTATAAAGAAAGACATATGACACACACATCTGGGCATGCACACACATTTACAGCACACCTGCAGCCTAATCTCAATATATTATGCACAATTTTTTTTCTTTCTCTTATTAGAACAGGATTTTTCATTAAAAAAATGTAGTCATAATACTGTGATTAAACCTTCATGTGTTTCATTAAGGCTTTAATATTCTGTATGTAAAAAAGTTCAGCTGTTGATTTACAGGTACTACAACAACTCAAAGCATTTTTTTTGTTGTTTTTTTGTTTTTTTGTTCTATAATGAATGAAAAACAAAAAAGCTGCTCTCCGCTTGGCATTGCAGTGTTGGCTCCAAAGTTTTTTGTGAAGTTTTAAAATTTACCTTGATCACATGATGACAGAAGTAACTACACTATTTTTGACAACAGGTATCTATCATTGTTGAAATGTAGAGTGAATCAGTAGTCTAGTGAACTCTATTCCCAAACACAGCACATTTGTAAAAATACATTATCATGGGCCTGGGCAATATCATCTTAAATCTAGATCCCATTTGTGTATTTTTTTTAGAAACAACAAATAAATCACAACATGACATTGTCCTCTTTCTTATCAGGTTCGGTTGGATGTCACTAGTTGTTGTAGCTGTTCTCAGTTTCAATGGGATTTAGACAATGTAATTATTGAAAACTGAGACAGACTGGACTCAGTTTAAGAGAACATTTAGTGTATGCAGTTTGATAGATATTTATTGTCCCACCCTATAGCACCATAGCATTAAAGAGGAACCAGAATTATTCACAGCTCAACCACAGGGCAGCACAGTGCACTAATGAATTACTGTGTAGTCATTTTACTGCTCTGGTGCACGGTGAAGTTATATTGTGATGTTTTCTTTCTTTTTTGAGTTCCTATTAAAGAGCAATGAAAGAGTAAACCATGACTTGTTCACATTTCAAGATGAAAAAATACCATGTACGAAATGAACAAAAACTGGCACTTTCTACTGTTAAAGAACTAAATAGAATAAATATTTTTGTTTCTCTGTCTCTAACAAGGAACAACTCTAAGACCTATGTACATTATTACAATAATATCTTTTGTTATTTATTTGCGCCCTTGAAGCAGGCAGAGTGTCATTGCAGGTGAACATTTCCTCTTTGCTTCTGAGCCTTTTGGAGAAGAAAGATTACGTTTGCTAAACTTTCTATGCAGGTTATACGTTTCCTCTGCTCTAATGGACAGTGCAATGCTGAATGTAGGGTATCACGTGCTTCATAAAAATGTTATATTTTAGAGAACCTTTTTTAAAATTCCTATTGTGCTGCAGGGCAGACTCCTTGATTTGTATATATCTTTATATTTGCGTTAGTTCAGTCCATGTTTCACTTTTTAACATCCATGTAAGTGATGAGTGTGCTCCTGGATTCTTCAAGTCTTTAGGTTAGACAGTACTACCTGAAAAAGTAATGGAGAGGGATTCAATGAAACCCTTTTAAGTAGTTGTTTGATTTACAGCAACCCTTGGGTCTTTTCCTTTGATTCATATAGTCTTGCAATTAACAGATTGTAAGAATATTTAACCCTGAATGGCGAAGAAGTTTATTAAGGAGAAAGTTTGCAGCAACGAGAAAAGCTTACCTAGTAAAAGCTGAGAAGTTCCCCACACAGCAGTGTGGGACAGTAGGACAATAATTCAGTAAGTTATGGAAATGACTTCTATTGAGTACACTCCTTTGAAGAATATTGGGAAGATTATTACACTGGTTTAATTAGTATGCAAATGTATTTCTTTATGATCACTTTCAGTCTTTCTTCATTATATTTCATCTCTCTATTTATCCTTCAAGAAAGAGAAAGATTCAATTCACTTTGTCTTGTGTTAGAGCGCTAATTTATTGCTCTGTAATTAATTTCAAATGCATTACCCATTAATCAGACACATCTGTGCAATTATGCGCACAGAATTTCTTTTCCAATGGCTCAACTTACCTGTCCATTTTGCGATCTAGCCCCTCCACCTCATTTAATTTGGTAACTTGTAAGAGGTCAAGCAAGTATTTGAAGTGATATTTTACTTGACTCGGGCATTTTTAGTGCACATACAGCCCTTTTAAGAGTTACTGAAATTGATTAACATTACATACTTGCTAATCTTTTGCAGATAGGGAGTAAGAAAAGCAGACACAGCAGACTTCAACTGTAGTTCTCAAAATCAAGAGACCTGTTGGAGGTCACACAGTCAGTTATGTGATGACAAATGAAAGAAAATACATTTTCTACGGTCTGCTACTACAGATACATAATAAAGGTAGAAAAGATCAAGGTCTGTTGTTTGAGTTTCAAGTTAACTATTGCAGGTGACACCTGCAGAGGCCAGCACAGAAAGCTGTTCACCAGAGGGTCTCATCATATTGCAGCTATAAGGCTTAACAGAGAGATCAGTCAGACCTTAATCTCTTCATAGCTGCCCATGCATGCCTTCCTCTCCACCTCTATTCTTATTCAGATAATGTTTAATTCCCATAATCCACAGCCCTGGCTATGGTCTGAATTAATGTAAGCCAATAGACTTCACAGCTAAATGAAACAAGACCCTATTGTTGTCACAACAACGTACATATATAACAGCATGGAGGAGGGGGGTTGATTAAATCGCTCTCTTCCTGTGCACCGCTATCAATGCTTTGTTTTTTAAACGGCGCTGACTAATAAGACTCTACAGAGCATCCCAGCCTGCAATGAACAAGATCACATTGTGGCAGATCACCTGCGCTAACCTTCTGTCGAGTTACAATGCTTGTGATGTAGTGTGACTGCTTCAATCATAGCAGCAGATTTGACTATCCACAAGACTTTCCAGTAACAGCCTCCGTGTGAGATTTATACCCTCATTGAGAAAATTACATTCACTCCCTGTCCTCACTGTTTGGCATCCATTACAGTTCATTATTATCTTCTGAAGCTGTACAGCTCTGTAATAAAAAAGAAAAAAAGAAAAGCGCAAGTTTGTGCCTAGATTGAGGCATAAATTGTCCCGTCCCTGCTGTTGCAAAACACTTGGTCGTATCTAATTATTTTTTTTCTCCCGCGATCTGTCTTTCTGTAAGCCCAGGCGTATTTTTTGACCAGAGTTGTGCATCCTGGCTCTACACTGAACTAATTTTAGCCACGCTTGCAGTGTAGAGCTAGAAATGGCAGCTTGGTGGGCCCATCGGTCTTTTTGTCCAAAAATCTGGTCCACACTCAAACGTCAACATCTACGGTGGATGTGGTGCCATGAAATTTGGTTTACACATTCCTGGTCCTTATTTTTTGAATTTAAATAATACGTACTTATACCACAAATGGCTTTTAACTATGCAAAAAATTAGCATGGTAACTTTAGCATGCTAAAATGCTTAAAAGCTAATCCATAGCAAATTAACATTCTAATGAAAGTTATTTGAATGTGTGTTCTCTCTGATTCAGTTTTTAATATCAATTTTGACTGTAAAACTTTTAAGTCATCTATCAGATTCGTCCACATTGAAATTTACTAAGTCAAGCATCATCTATCCTTGCCGATAATAGTTCTGTGTAAGACTTGTCCAAAAGAGCCAGTGTATACTGGAAACACATGAGGTTCCCAACACTGTATAACAATCTTCTTGGCAGCAGTCGGACCTACTAGCCAACTATTATGTGTTTTTCTTGTAAGGGAAAGGTGAGAGTCATCATTTAGAAGATGTACAGGAGGGTCCATCAGTGAATTTACCCGTTCATTCTGCCAGAGTCTTAATTACCTTCCTCCATGGGTCAATAACTCCTGTTGGATCCTAAACCATATGTATAAATGAGCTTATTGTTTTATGGGGGCAAAAAGAGCAGTATGGGTCAGGAACTAATCCCATTTGGTGTCTAATTTTGGTGTCGGATATGCTCTGTGACAGAATTTTAGATGTACATAGCCTACTGATTGTATGGATTTTTGAAAGCACCATACAAATTTGCCCATATTCTTTTCCAGTTTAGTTCTTACTATTAGCCTAATTCTTAAAGCCATAACTGTAATCATAGCAAGGGGATGATTGTCGAGCCAGAATCTTTCCTACTTTTCAACGCAACTTTTTGTTTTTATTTGTTTTATTGGAACTTAAATATAATAATTACAAAAATGTGTTGGTTAAATTCTCTGCTTTAGTTCAAACCAAAGCAATCAAACTGAAGGTGTTAATCAAACCCCTAAACACAGAACTCAACAAATCACTCATGTTCCTGTGTGCCACTACTAGACATCCACAGACATTTTCTATTCCACCTCTATGTTAAAGATGTCAACATCTGTGAGAGATTAATTCTGTAAATGTCATCTTTCTTTTTTAGATATAAGCAGTTGTTCTAGTTTGCCCTTTAGAACAATCAGAAGAATATCTATGACAGTTAATTTCTCCACCCGTAGTATCAAGTTTTGAAATTTTAAAGTAAATACAGTTGCAATTTATTTTTCTTTTTCAGAATTTTAGTCATTTCAGCAGTAACCTTGGTTGTAGTGGGACATTAAAACAGATTACTGGGGATGACAGTGGTAGCAGTTAGGCCAACACCTGGGACAGCCGTTGGAGCAGGTGATGTTGGGGCACAGGCAAGGGCTGATACTCCCACTGCACACACACATACACACACAACCTCTCATCCCAACCCCCCTCCACCTCCAACATGCTCGGTGAGGAGTCTTCATAAATAATCTTCCAGCAATCTGCCTCTCCCTCCACTCTCTTATTAATTACTTTTACGGCCGAAATCTAACATCTGTCATGCTAGAATATACAAATTAATTATGCAGCTTCTCCCCATCAAGATCCATATAACATTGTTCCTCAGAGCCTCATTGGCTTCAGAGGTTGAAGTAGCAGAACAGGAAATACAGGACTGTTTATATCTGCTGTTTATATCTAATCATTTCTAAAAGGAGACTTGCCTCAGTAGAATTTAAAAAAAAATATCAACGTTTTATATTCACTGTACATACAGATGTTATAGATATTTAAGAGATTGACTCAGAAAGCTCATTATTATAATTATGTCTTTGACCTTAACCTATCCGTTGAAACACAGCTGAGTGCACTTGCTCTTGTACAAAAGCCACTTACTTTATCTTTTGCATCTTCTTTATTTTTATTCAGACCATGTCATAGCTATTTTTTTAAATAGTGCTCCTCTCAGACCAAAAGCAAAAACTGTGTGTGTAATGTAAATTTAAAGAAAGAAATTTTATATGAACAGTGCAAAAAATTTGCATAAACACATTAATAATCAGCTCTTCCATCAAATTTATTGATCTGTGTGTACTCATAGGTCTTTTATAAGTTGCAAAATGTCTATGCCCCCCTTTTTTGAGAAAACAAATAACTCTTGCTGTAGAATTTAATGCTGAAGGCACAAGACACAGTTTAAAGACAACCTTCAGAATAACATTTGTTTTTAAATGACCCAAAAACAACATGTTGAATAAAAGTATGTCTACTCTGCATGCTAAAGGACATGCAAAATACTCTGAGAAGACAAATTTGAGCGATGTTCAGCATTGTCCCTTTAGTTTCAGATGCCAGTGACTGGTAGCTAACAGCTTAGCCACTTGAGTAGGTGATAGATCAACCTTATGACACTCTAACAATCATAGTCTGTCCACTGGCTGGTAAATCACCAGACACCCAGGTGTATATTCAGCAGTGTACAAATGCAGAGTCAGGTGGTGAAACAGGCCTCCAGCGGATACTTTGTGCACTCTTTTCCTGATACTAGCTAGAAAGTGTCCCATGGTTTGTTCTTGCAGCTGACAGGCCCTCTGGCTGTCCCAAAGTTTTGCTTATCAATACAATTTCTAGTTTCTTATTCTGCATAATCTAATTGACAAGAGAACCTTAATCTTTTCTTTGAAATATTTGCAGTTCCACCATTTTCTTTCAAGTCAATAAATTTTTATTATAAAAGTATTTGAACAGAAACATTAAAAATTCATTTAAAATGTATTTATATTTTCTATTTATTGTCATCAAAAGGGAATTCAAACATTCATTAAAACAAAGAAGAGTCCTCCTTCACACTATGTTGTGGAAAACAATGGTGCTATCCCCCTTAAAGGTGGCCCTGCCTTGGCTTAATTACATACTGTGGTTCTGATTTATTGGTTTACACATGAATAGCCTCCCTATGTCTGCTTCACATTTTTCCAAAAGTGTCATTTTTTTTCAGTCAAAGTTACTCTAACAGGTATTCTTACACACGACCATTGTATGTTTGAGGTGCTCAGGTGCCTTCTAGACATTCTTCTTCCATTAATACAAGTTAATGCTCAGGAAATAGAATGAGTTATTTGTGTGAGCATCATTTTTGCAGCCTGCCCCTTAAATCACACATCATCAGCCTCCTGCTCAACTCTGAATTCCAGTTAAGTTCCCATAATTCTTATGACCATTAGCATGTATTTCATGTATCATACCAAAATAAACAAATGACGTTGAATAAAGGGAATGACAATATAGTGCATCTTTCTTTAGCCTGCCCTGAAGTTATTATAAGTGTTACACTGTATGAAATGCCAACTGAAAATAGACTCCGTACAGTTTTTATACAGTCACCCTGACTAAATAACATCAGATCTGCATCACATGTGAGGGTGGGGATGTCACAGCAGCATGAATGTAAAATATCACAGCTGATTTTTTTTTTTTTTATGCCATCCTGTAAATCTCTGATTTTAAACCAAGTCTCCTGCTAAATGACTGTGTGCAGAGAAAGATGATCTTCGAGGTCCATGGGCCCACTGACAGAAGACAGCTGTCTGCCCATCCTCCAGATCGGCTCTGAGGTGTCCTGGGACTCAGCCTGCTCGCAGGTCAGGACCCCAGAGGGGAGGCACCATTTGGTACCAGTTACCGAGCGGCAGGGGGGCACCGGTGCCTTCCTCCCTCCTTTCAGTCAAGGTAACACCGGCCACGTGAACCCAGGCAGTTCCTGGCTGGCTGGCTTGCAGGCTGGCACGGGCAGCAGCTCCCCATTATGCCACAGTGGTGAAGGGCCCAGTGACCTTGAGACAGGCCGGGCTCCTCCCCCTTGCTGTGCTGCAGACTGCTTACGAGAGGATTGATGGAGGCACATTTTGTACGTGGCTGAATGAAACATGTGCTGCATGAGTGGAAGTCAGTGTGATGCATTTTTAACCTGCCTTTATTGTGGGAAGGTTGACTGAGCAGACAGTAAAACTGTTACTGCGTTTCAGATGCTGTTCATCAGCAACAGCCATCTTGAACAGTTTACACGGTTAGGACCAGTCATTGATGAAGATATTGGACTCTGGAGTATTTTATTTATTTATTTTATTTTATTCTATTTTATGTTTAGTAGCCTCCCATGTTAAGAATTGTACTCTGTAAATGCAGGTGCCACTGGAAAAAAGCAACAAAGTGACTGAAAATGGTGTCTCAGATCCTGTCCAGCTGAAGCGCTGTGGGGTCGACATGAGAACATTATTTTGGTGAGCTACAGGAAAAGCTACCCCAGATAGCAAGTGTTTTTGGGTATCTGGAGTCAAATTCTGATTTTGGTGTGACTAGGTCATATTTTATGGAGAGAATGTGTTCTGGTTTTACCTCAGATGTTCACTAGTTGCTGTGCTCATACTCTTAGTGGTTTACAGGGCTTCCTAATAGACAAATAACTTTTCTTGTTGCTAAAGGAAGCTTCAGCTGCTGCAACCTGCAGCTGCTAGTTAGCTCTGTAAGCTGGGCGCAAAATCACACAAACTGTAATTTTTTGCTTAAATCCATTTCTCCACACAGGTTCAAGCATCTAGAGGGCACATTATGATGTCTTTAGTATAAAGGACTAATCTTCATTTCAGTTTCAGAAGTGCATTATAGCCTTAAGTAAACTTGCTTGTGGCAAAAATGGAAAATTCTTTTAATTGAAGACATCAGTGGAACCTCAGAAAATAACTGTTTTTTACTCCCTAGGATGAATGGGACTCCTCTCAGGTCATTGTTGTTCCAGAGAGCAGTTGTGAACGGTGTATAAAAGTACCAAGAAAGGAATGCATCTTTTAAAAGCTCCAAACAAAAGAAGGCTTTGTAAATCTTAACTATATGTAACTGGAATGCTAAAATCACCTGGGTACTTGAAGAACATACCTGATGTATGCTAATCTTAGTGCATCAGTCTGCTGTCTTTGTCATCAAACAAAAAACAAAATTGACCAATCCAAACAATTTATGACTGTTAAGCGTGGCAGCATATATTATGACAAACAACACATGCTCCATTATGCCAGCTGGTGTAATGATGTGGTAATGCCGGACTCATTAACTTCTGCACACAGTTTATGGTGGCCTTTTATGACAGAATTAATTGATTCACACATGCATTAAAACAAAAATAACTGGAATGAAAATGCAGTTGGATGCTGGCCTCTAATCTGTCATAAACACTTCTGGTGGTAAAGCGGGGTGACATTATTCATGTAAATGACTGGTCGTATATGCAATAAACAACCCTATACAAGCCTTCAGTTTCACGGCTAGCTTTGGTTTTCTCACTGAGCCCATACCATGCTGGAAAATCACCAACTTTAATAACTATTAGTAAATTCACTAGTGACAGTTTTTGAAAATGTGTTTGGTCCATATTTTCTAGGATCCTATGAGTGTATTTTTCTTCTCAAGGAATATTTTTACCATTTGTGACATTTTTACTTGCAGCTGAGCACTTTGTTTGTTAAAACATGCATGCAGATTAATTTTTTATTCATTATTAGTTAAACTGGGCCATGGAGTGGACAGATTAATTTGTAATCACACACCTTAGACAGCAGGATTGGTACACAGGTTATGATCAGTGCTGCAGATTGCATAGTCTTAAAAACTTTTTTAACAATTTGGCAACACACCCTTCTAACTTAGTATTCTATTTACCTTCCTCCATTTTTTCTTTTGTTGTCAGGATGAAAAGGTTTCTAAAACTAAAGAGAGACACTCATGGAACGCTGTTAGACCCAACAAAACCCCTTTTCTCTACACAAAGATATTTGAATTACAATCAGGTAAAAAGCCAGTTGTTTCTTGAGATTTTTCTTTAAATGTACCACAGCACAATTATCAACTTAATCAAAAAATACTGGCTTTTCTGTCAAATGGTTGGTAAAATGCATCATCCGAGCTGATTCATTGCAAGAATGGCAGCATTATGTCTGAAATCTTCACCATGGTCAGGGCATAGTTAAGATATCTTTTTCTTGGAACGTCCCAGGAAAAAAGGAATTTTCCTCCAGCATATGTGACAGTGACATTTAATCCAAAGATTGAGCTTGCATAAAAAATGAGAAAGGGCTCAGGCTTATGCCCCAGATGACTCACTACCCAGAAATTACCAACAATTTAAGCCATATGTTTAAGAAATTCCCTGGAATCTCTGAGATGAAATGAAGAAAGGATTTAGCTGGGAGATAATTTTCTGTGCCTCGGCTGTGATGAGGGTCACATGAAATCGGTCCCAGCGTTTCATATTGGGGAAATGATTTTTATCTCTTGGGCTGGTCTTAAAGGTAATTGTATACAAGCTGTGCTCCACTTCAAACCCGTAATGAATTCCTTAATCCGAACCTCATTGTTATGAACCATGCAATTACTTATCCAGGGATAAATAATCCATCTTTTGAAGCTGGACAGAAACTGTATTGGTTTTAGTAAAGGGCGCTCAATCAAGTGGATTATGTGTGAATTGTTTTCGCTGTAATGTTTCACTTTCACTTGCCTAGTGTATTTTGTACAGAAGGTGATACATTTCAGATCTTCATGGACACCCTGCTTTGTCTAACACAAGCCCCCCCGAAAATCATCATTAAATATGATTCTGCCAACTAATCTTTTGTTTGTAGAACAGCCCACATAAAACTTGTGTGCTGTCTAAAACTGTATTTGCACATTATTCTTTTTTAAGAGCAGGGCTGACTTTCTTTAAAAATGCAAAACAACAACCACAAAAACAACTAAGGTCACTATTTGTGGGCCTTTCAGATGATCTTATGGTCTTCATTAGTGGATTGTTCAGTTGTCATCAGATGGCTCAGGTGTTCTTGTGTTCATTTGATGAAAACTTAGCCACCTTCATCAAAACTGATCAAACCTTATCTGCTGAGAAAAGGTATTTAAAAGACCTTGATTGAATGTTTTTTTTTCCATGCTATTTCATGTAGAAAAAAAAGTTCTGCGCAAGTAATGACTTTGAACCACAGATCTTTAACTTTGCTAAGTCAATAACCAATGAAACCACTCTCAGAATTTGTAGCCAGTTTTGTGTAAAACAATCTTGTTAAATAAATTTCTTTTAAATGCCACTGACTGGAGAGACTCTCCCGAAGTTTCGGGGGTAAATGTGGACACTTGTTCAAGCAGATGGAAAAGTTATTTCTCATGTTGTTGTGGAGGTAAAACATTGCATGAAGACTTCATGTAGCTGTGCTGCAAGGAGCCTCGGCCACCGCGGCTCAACAGCCGCTCAAGATTTCATGTCTGGGGCAATCCTCGTCACAGCTTGTATCACCTCACCGACAGATGTCAGTGAAATCAGCGACAGCCGATCATGCTGATCCCCCCCGTAATCATGTGCGATGATCCTGCCGTGACACGGAGCTGTGGGAAATATGTCCGTCAATACCATCGCCGCAGGCAGATGCACCAGCATACCCCTGCCCACGCCTACCACCTGCCCCCCCCATCCCTCCTTCCATTACCCTCCTCCTCCCTCCTTGTTCCTTCCCGCTTCCATGAGCTTCTGCTTTTTTCTCTTCATCTCTCTATTACGCACATTTCCTCCTGACTGCTGAATGTTTAACTGCTTGTACGTTTCACTTTGACCCTTTAAATCCACACACTTTTAGTTCTGGTTTGGCAAGCATAAGACAGAGGTTTTTTGAGACACAGACCTGAAATGCACATACAGTATCGTTAGACAAAATACAGTTGTGTGAGTAGAGACGCATTGTTGATATTTTTTGCTGACCTTGTGTTTTTTGGCCAGGTCATGCATGTCATAATGCTCACAGAGGGCTGGACAGCTGCTGTCCCTGACCAGCCCTTCCTCCCTATGGCCAGAGTTACAGCTCTGTAAAAAAAAGGCAGCCACACAAACACAGTCTCCCTGAAACACAATGTGGCATATGCTCAACTAAGGAAGCTGCATCAAACATTCTTGCAGAGCTCAGCTTTATGTGGCTTCTCTCCGTGAAGGCCCTGCAAGGCAAAAGGTTTCCAAACAATTTCACGTTTTCATGTTGAAACCTTGCATGAATAAAAGAGGACAAAAAAAAAAAAAAAACTAGGAGAGCTTTGCATATTCACACATGCCGCAGGCCAACACAGTTGCTCTTGCTAGCTTCTGTGTTTCCAGCAAAACCTTGACAAAGGTCACAAACAATTTGCTGTATCCTGTTATTAAGAGAGCTTTTCAAAAAAAAAAAGAAAAGAAAAAAAAAACAACAGTGATGATCGCTTTGCCCAGCAGCTAGCTTCATCATCTGTAGCCATTCCAACATATGCTTGCAAGATAATAAAAAAAAAAATGTGGCATTAAGCATGGCGGCAGATTGAATTTTGTTCCAGGCTACATATAGCAAGTCAATCCTTCCCTCTGGAAACCTATTTAATATAAGGTAGTTAATGCCACCAGTCATGATGGTGTTTCTTGCATAATATAATTTATAGTTGATAGAGGTCCATAAATGGAGGCATTGTAAAATATTTCCATTATGTGGGGAATGTCAGTGGGTAATAAAGGCTTTATTCTACTTTTTATAGCTCTCAATCTGTTGTTGTTCCCAGCAATTTTTAAATCTGTTAAAATTCAGTGAATGTCTTAATGTGTGTATTAAAAGCAGGAAATATCAGTGAGTTTTTTACAAAGTGAGTCTTGGGGCGCAACTTTTTGACTGGGCATAAAAAGACTGCAGGTCCAGTAAAGTGAAAGTGCACCAGCTAGACTTCTCTTTTTATTACCTTGGCTTCTTTCTTATGCAGAAAATTACACATCTTTCTTTAACAGTGCTGTAAAGGTTACACAGTCATTTAAGCAGCAGTTCAGACAGATTGATGTTTATGTCATTACAGCAGCAAATGAAATGTGCCTCTCTCCTCTCTTACTTCAACATAAAGCAGGCATGAGCGTCATCCATCGATGACATTGAAGTCAAAGTTAGTGAGAGGAAAACAGTGGTTATTACCTGACAGTCCAGATGAAGAGGGGGTGTTCCTGCTGCTATTACTACATGATGAAAAAGCACCTTCGTCAGTCACTTTGACTTGTGGGGTAGGGGCACATTTTTCTATCACAGGAACAGACTTTTTTTCTTTTTTTGGGGGGTGTTTTAGGTGAATATAATTTTTCAGTTGATCACTATGAGGGACTAGTACGGCCATCCCATCCCTACGTTTGCTGTAATTATACCTGCAGTGTCTCGATGTAGGTACAACAACTGAAGTGCGTCACTCTAGACAGTGAAACAAGGCATTTGAAAGAACACAACTAGCACATATCTCCACAGAACAGCATGATGAGCTGAACCAGAGACAATATGCTGCTAACAGGGGGCTTTAGCATTTGCCAGCTAACACTGTCACAATGGGCTGACTTGACTTATGATTAAAAAAAGCAATTAGTTACTTTGCTAAGATTGCCAAACATTTAGCTTGAAACAAGTGCAACAACATAAAACACATAACTTAGCAAGCCAGATAATATTACATAGTGTTACAGCAACAAGAAGTCAATCTTAAAGTCTATCTTGCAGATTTCAATTTTGCAAAGCTCATGCCGACCACAAAACCCAGTTATGCTCTGACATTAACCCTCATTCAGTCACTCTGTCTTTTTCTCTTCTCGATCAGTGTCTTTCTGTCTCTTTACCTCAGTCAGGTTCATTGATGCTGCTGAGTTTGTTGGTTCTCTTGTGTTAGAAGACTTGTGCTCTGAACGACAGCACTCTCTCAGAAGCATCTGGCTTCATGGCTAACAGCTAACTAGCAACTGTAGCTAGCAGCGGTCACAGGTTGAAGCAGAGCAACCAACATCAGAGGGATAACCAGAAAGCATGTTTTCCATACAATATGAAATATTTTCAACCAAATCGGTAATAATTGTTGGTGTGTGGGAGAGAGTGCAGGGTTTCCTCATTACTCACTCAATTAACCGAGTTCAATAACTGGTGATCAGGCCACAGAGTAACCCACCATTTACCCTAATTTTCCTCTTAAGTCAATGTAGTGTCAAAATTATTTTGAAGCTGTAATTTTAAGATTACATTTTTTCATGAAGTGTCTCACTCTTTGATCAGAGTAACCCTCTCACATATACTCTGCAGAGGATAGCAGTTAGGGCTAATGTGAAAAATACCAAATATATAATATTACATGTACAACCTTTTTTATAAAGGAAAACAAGCAGACACATTAGTTGGGACCAGGACACTCTTTGATGCAGTAAAATGTGGAATAACTTGTTTCGACTTACTGTCTAGCACCTGGTTGAAAATGCCATTTGAGTCCATCACGTGAATACATACCCACGGTTCTTTCTGTATGTTATAGTTTGCACTTTAATGCAGTAAAATTGAGTTTACTAGTATCAAGTAAGATCAGCCCATGTTTTTCCTCAAAACTTTATGGAGGCTGATACAAATATATATAAGGATTCCACAATTTGCATCCCTCAACAACAAATCTTTGCTATTGCTTAAATACTTGAACATGTATGCAGCGTGCTAAAATAGACCATTGGAGCTGACAGTTGACCAAGTACATATTGACTGCACTTGTTGGACCGATGTATGCAGCAATCTGCTCAAATAGTAAATGTCTTCTTCTTTCATGCATTATGACTTGTAGGAAGTAATTAGCAGTGAAATATTACAGATATGGCCACTATTGAGGTCTTTCTTCTGCTAGATTGTACAACATTATTGCTGTTCTTTGTCTCCAGCCCCAAAAGGAATTATTTGCAGGTTACGGCTCTCATTTCAGTTATCAGGGGGTACAAGAAAAGGTTCGATAACATTTAGGATTTCTTATTATACCAATTTGGTTCTGCTTTATCATCTTAAAAAGAGAATTGTCTGTAGTATTGGGGCATGACTAATTTTCACACAGGCCGAGGCTGCATGGACAAAGCACAGCACAAAACCCATAAAACAGCACCAACTGTGATATCATGACACTATTGTATTCACTCAGCCAGAACATCCCCTACCGCTCTCATCACCTTGTGCCACCATACTGTAGATAACTCATTCCCTCTAAGATTTACCTTAACTGATTATGTACCAAGTGATCATACAGAGGCTGTGCCTGAGATTTTCATATTATTCCTCCTTGATTAATACAGACATAAACTTGCCTAGTTGAATCCCCTACTTTAGCTTAATCAGCTTTTGGCAGATAGCTGGAGGCTCTTCAGGAACCCCCCCCGCCTCACTTCTACCCTACCATTCGCCTTCCCCCACCCCTCGCCCCCATTACACTCAATGACATGTGTTTGTTTATTTAGATTTCAAAATATCATCTGTCCATAAACGTCTGTCCGTCCCATCCCAAGAAAGAATAATCCGCAAGATGAAAATTTGCCTCAATATGTCTCAGTATGAGCTTAGCCTGTAAAACGTTGCAGCTCCTCCCTGACAACTCATTCACATTGACCCCCCCTGCTCCCCCATCCCAAAAAATGCTCTCAACAAACGCATGATATGAGTGGAGCACTCTTTGTTTTTTCGGATTTAAGGATCAGACATCTGTAAAGCACCTCTTTTAAAGTGCATCAATATGCTCTATGTAATGTTTGGTGTTGTAATCTTGGGAAACAACATGAAATCAGATCAAAGTGTAGTTGGAAGGTGACAAGCTGAAGATCTGCTCTTGTGTTTTTTGACAACAGCTTGAGAGGCGGGACAGATTGTCAGTCGCTTGGTTTTGGGCAGTCAGTACATTCTGCTGATTGAATTTTGGATCACACAGAAACATCTGATGTAGAAATTTCTCATGTGCATTTTGCATTAATGCCATAAATCATTTTTCTTGGAAGCTGGAATCAGTTCATATCTTAATATCTTTAAGCACATTTCTTGTTGGATATGTACATCCGTATTGCAAGGGCAAAAAAGACAAGTTAAATAACTTTAAATAAGTTGGACACATTTGAAAATTTAAAAGTTTATGAATATCAGGCTGCCAGACAAAGCTAAGTGAAAGATGATAGCCTGAACTACAAATATAAATAAATAAATAAATAAATAAATAAATAAATGAATGAATGAATGAATGAATGAATGAATGAATGAATAAATAAGACAATTCGTAGTGGTGGTAGACAATACTATTGATGTGGGAGTACAATATCTACCTGCTGCTGCTGGTTTTGGTTCAAAGCTTGATCCTAGTCCATTAATGAATCGTGGCGCAATGTGAAGAGTAGTCATGGAACTTGATGATGCAGTGCTGGTTTCTGTGTGGGAAAAAGAAGGGGTAACATTTTGAGTTAATCGATAATGGTAAGTTATAATCTATTTCTGTAGTTCTTGATTTAAGAGTAGAAAATCACAACAAATGAGACACTGTCTAAGTGTTCGTAGGCCCTATCTATTGAAGTAGATGCAGGGCATTTACCTTCTTGGGGTTGGTTTTCTTTTTCAAAGCCAAAGCCTGAGCCTGATCCTTCGCTCTCTTCATGCATTCTTGAAAACATTTCAAAAGCAGTTGTGAAGGTTGATGATTCAGTGCTAGTTTCTGTGTTGGAGACAAAAAGGGGCAACATTTTGGGTTAGGGTTAGTACACACTGGACAGTCTCTTCGTCTTGTCGTAGTTCTTGATTTAGGAGCAGAAAATCACAATGAATAAGATGTTATCAACATGTTCACAGGCCTAATTTTTGGAGAAGTTATAGGATATTTACCTTCTTGGGGCTGGTTGCTCTCTGTTATCATCTTTGCAGTAGTTTGGGTAGTTTCTTGTTCAAAGCCAGAGCCAGATCCTTCAGGCTCTTCAGACATTGTTGGAGTAGTCATGACGGTTGATGATTCGGTGCTAGTTTCTATGTTTGAGATAAAAGGGGTAACAGTTTGGGTTAGGCTTAGTGCACACTGGGCAGTGCCTTTGTCTTTCTGCAGTTCTTGATTTAAGAACAGAAAATCTCAACAAATAAAGACAATGTCATAGCAGTTGTAGACCTAAATATTGTAGTAGATATAAGATATTTACCTTCTTGGGGCTGGTTGCTCTCTGTTATCATCTTTGCAGTAGTGTCTGTTACTTGTTCAAAGCCAAAGCCTGATCCTTCAATCTCTTCAAACATTATTGGATATGTTTTTAAAGCAGTCGTGAAGGTTGATGATTCAGTACTAGTTTCTGTGTTGGAGACAGAAGTCATACTGGGGTTTTTAGTAGGGGACTGTTGATGTATCTCTTCTTCTTCTGACCTTTCCAGACTCCACAAGTCGACAGTGGAGAAACTGGGATCAGTAGTTTGAAAGTCCAAGATGGAGTCTGGGCTGATGCTTGTCATGCCTTCATTTGGCATTGATGAGGAGGTAAAGTGAGACTGAGATGTTTGGGTAGGATCTGGATCTGAAGTGTCGTCATGGTCCATTGACAGCTCTGTGGATGTAGAGCTCTGTGGATCTGAAACACTTGGAGTTGTGGTTGCATAGTGTTCTTTTTCTTGTTGTGGGGCTGCAGACGTCATTGAATTGTAATCGTAGTCCCCTAAATCAATCTCTCTGGACTGATCGTCATCCGGTAGAGGGATTTGTGTGGTATATGAGTCCCCTAAATGGCTGTCCTCAATCACATCAGTCTCTTTTGGCTCAGAGGATGGCCACTGGGATTCTTTAACCGTTGCATTTCTTGTAGGTAATTGAGTTGTGTGTGAAGCTGTAGAATAGTTATCAATAAGGTATCCATCTGTCATGACCTCATGGTAAATGTTGTCCGTGGTCACAGCTAGGACAAAGAGACACGGGGAAAAAAACAGGTCACCTCAAGTGTTTACCTTCAAGCCCTGACTGAAAGGAAAGTTACTGAGCTTTTATGCTGCATTGCAAAATTACCACACAGGGCTTATTTACTTCACCCCAAATTCTTGTATTAACTTGTGGTCTTCTTTGATGAGGTGTGGTGAGGAACAGTAATGATTAAACCGGGTGACTAATGGTCTATGAGTGGGTTAACAAAAGAGTGGCAGTTTCATCAAAGCATTGGTTTCAACAAGAACATACCAGCATTTGACACACCCAGTACAACAGAGTTAACCACGACTGCTCTCTCTCTCTCTGTTTAAGTTGGAAGGAGGCCATTATCAGGCTTTGGTTTAAACGAACGATGGAAGTGAAAGGACAAATTAGGCAATGAGCTGAATTAGTCAAAATTTTCACAGATTTTTTTTGTTTTGTCCTATTTCTTGCCTTTAAAAATGTATTTTTACTGCCTTTATGACCACAAAAATACAAATAAAAATATCATCTGCTTATTTTTTCGACTTATTTGACACTGACTTTTTCCAACATATAGCCATGGTCACTGGTGGAAGCAAAGTGCCTAAGTACATTTTTGACAGGGTTTTTTTTAGATTGAGTAATCATTTTTTCCTTTTTTATTTTACTTATTACATCGATTCAACTATAATTCAGTTGGAATTTTGTGTTTTTTACTGCACAATATTTACCTAAAAGCTGTTGCTTCTACATACTTTTCAGAATTAAATTTGTAAAAGTATTATGTATTGTTTAAAAAAACAACTAGGTACAACCTTTTACATATGTTACTACTCACAAAAAGTCATGTGTGTAGTTCAGATGTCTATTGGTTATAGTAAGGCCACCAAAGAAAACTTTCCATTGAAACTTCTTCTTAATACTTCATTAATCACTGTATAATCCCTCAGATTTATCATGTGACTTTATGAGGGATCTACTGCCTTGGTTGGAAACCACCTGATTAAACTGTATACAAAGCTAATAAAATAATACATCTTGATGTAATAGTGAATAAATATCCGTTAAATCTCATGAAAGCCCAAAAATGTTGAAATAAGTTAATTAAAAAATACATGAAAAAGGCTTTTGGATCAAATGACACATCTCCAATCTCCATTTCTGTCCAGTCATGTTCACCTCCGCTCTTGTCTACAAGGTTACCAGTTGCCCAAACTTGTATAAGAGCTCTTTGCAGATCTTTGGTTTCTTCTTACAAGAGACGTGCACATTAATGCACCTCCTGGAGCAGCTCGAAGCATTTTACAATGATTGCTGTGTGTAATCTGAAGGTGCCAGTGAAACCTGTGCACCGGCAGTGAAATAATACTCTGGCATTCTTACAGAGAGAGTTAGACCTGCATCTTAGATGGCAGCAGGGGGAAGTGCTGACTCATGGTGTGAGAAAAAGGACACCATGGGAATTATTAAAATTTCAGAGGTCTGTTCAGAAGAATTACTTTTGAAAGAGTAGAAAACCTATGACTATGACTTTCTGAGTGCTGAGGTGGAAGGATGTCATTTTGCCAAAGAAATTTTTATTCACTACCATTGAATATTTTACATATTAGCAGAAAAATCCACCAGAATTTGGATCTGAATAAAAAACCACGCAGACACTCGACTAAAACAGAAAGTGATGGTTTGAGTTTATAAAGAGTTAAGCTGTAAAAAAAGAAAACAAGATGAAATAAGACAAAGAAAGTTAACTTACTATCAACAGGTGCTGAGTGGACAAAGGCAAAAAGTCCAAGAATAACCCCAAAAAGAAGATTTCTCATCTTCATAACTTGTGATTGAGCCTCAGACTAAAATACTGTATCTATTTGAAGGCTGGAGCTACTTGCCACACTAACCTGATAATTTGAAGCAGATGAATCACGTCCTTGCCTTTTATATGGAGTGGCAGGTAGGTGTTGACAACAGCATAACAATGGCAAGCAACACACAAACAGAAACACACACAAGAGGGCTGGCACACCTGTGAACACACCCTCTTTCTTACAAACTTTCTCACGCTTTTTTCTCTCTTCCTCGAACTTGACATGATGAATGAAAATCCAGTTGTTCAGGCTGTTTATTTGCTCCTTAATACTTATTACTGGAAAATGAGGATTTAAAAAAAGGAAAAACAAAAGACACTGATTTTTTTATATAATCTATAAGTAAAACGACAACAAATCAAATATATGAGGCCAAATCATACATGAAGAAGCACCAGAAAAGTGTCTTCTACCACTCTCTCTATAAACATGCAGTAAATTATTAGTCTCAAGCAACAACTAGGAGAGTGCACTCAGCAGTGCAGATATCTGCCAGGTGTGTTTGGGGTCATGTGGGTGAAGCAGTTGTTGAGCTCCTTCTGGCTGCTTGAGAGGAGCGAGAAGTAAGAATTCAATGGGGGTAAAAAACAGAGCTGTCAGTGAAGTAGATTTTTCAGAAAAATGTGAATCACAGCAGTCCTTGAGCGAAACAGCGAAGATATTCAGACGATGGGTCAAGTATTATGCAAGACTGGCTGCAGACTGATATGCAAACGTACACACACACCCAGGCATAACACAAACAAACACACAAACACACACGCATACACAAAACACACACACAAACTTAGAAAAAAATGAAGTAAATCAGGTTGTATGTCAACTTAAGGTAACAAGGTGTTATTAGTTGTCTTAATGTAAAAAATGCACAAATTATATTCATCCTTGTGAAAGGCAAGTGTATATGGGAAGCCTTATTTGTACACACATATAGAGAAATACTTGACCTGACATGACAAGTCAGTCTATCAGGATGCAAGAACAGACGTAAGAAAAAAATGCAGAGAAACAATAGGATGAGACAATAGGAAAAATAAATACATTTTAAAAAAGCCCAAAGGGGGAAAAAAACAACTCTTTTAATAAGATTGTTATTATGTAAAGAGCAGGATGTTAAATATAAAAAAGTAGTAGATTTTATTAATGTAGCATAATATTCTCATGTCATATTTTAAAAAGAAGAGAAGATTGTGGGTCTGTAACATAAATAAACAAAGGCGACAGATGAAAGATGTTTAATAAGGTTCAACCACAAGTGTAATTACAGATGACATTGTGAAAGTACCTGGTGTGAAACAGCATTCGAGGAAGTATAAAATATTCTGGCTGACAGTTGGGAAAATACCTTGGATGCAACATAACATCCCAGGGACATAATAAATCATGTGCGGCTTTGGAGAAACATGAGAAAGTAAACACTTCCTTTCTCATCAGTCAGCATACTTCCTTATCTTTCTGTCTTCCATCATTCCCATGTCACAAGAGAAAAAGTCTCAGTGTTACTCGGTGATGTTACAGAGTTTTCGTACGTCATTTCAGACCGCACCAGACACAAACTCAGTTAACTATCATCACACTGCAGGCAGTGTGTACTGTATACAATGGCTGTTGTGATTCGCCGGCTTTTGACGGAAATGGATGCGTCACTGTGGAGCTTCAGCCTCAGGCAGTCTGGCATGATCGTGGATTTGCGACAGTCGTCATAAATTACTCAGCATGTGTGGGTGAGAGCTTGTCGGGGCTTGCACTCCACACCCAGGAAAGGTTCATTACTGTTACAGTTAAGAATGGAATTTTACAATATTTTAGCAGTGAGGCATAACAGATATAACCTTTAGGCTAAAAGCAAAAATCACAGGCGTGCAAAGTAAGCTTTCCCTGGCTAGACAAGGCAAATGATTCAATACATTAAAATAATCTTATAGCATGGGTGTCTTGTGACTGTGTAGGTAATGGATCTGTGCATTAAGCCCTGTACAATGGGATGAATAAAATCCCGACAAAGAATCTGGAAGCCAGTGTCACTTTCACTAAGGGAGATTTCTAAGCAAATAATTTTTATATACAGTACATCTAAAAGTTCTAATATTTACCTTGTAACTCCATATAGAAAATTGCTGCTTGAATGCTTGAATTATAAGAAAACATATGCATTTATTAATTGCATTTATGAATTTTGGCGCTGTAAAAATAACATCAGCAGATGGAGGAAAGAGCAGAAATGGCATGATAAAGGATAGCTGGCAAAGTGTTTCATCATCCTGCAAACTTCAATGGCCTTTTAACTGACATGAGGACGAATCATTAATGACTGAATTCTCATTTTGGGTAGAGCTTTTACTTTAGATTTTGAGATATGCAGACTCCAGGCTATATTTCACTTTGGTGGTACATTTCTCATTTTTCAAAAGCAGGCCTTGATATGAAGCAGTGGGTATTGGCCCCCCTGGTGTTGTATGGCTTATGCTTCAAAAATAAATGTGCATTTAAAATCTTGGAAAGTGACACAGTTTGAATTTCTAAAACATGGTCCGAACACAAGCATCACTGGTCAAATTTCTCTTATATAAAGAAAATAGGTCTAAGTTTTGGTTATTTTAAGTGTTACTTGAAACGACATCTATCTCTGTTTCTAAACTCTGACATATGGAACAGGATTTTCTTTGTGTTCATGTACAATGAGATGAATAATCACTTGCAAAGCAGCCCAACACGGGGTCTTTCCAGGGAGGTCTACTATGCATGTGCAGGCC
>JAUZTA010000027.1:6246162-6256732 GCA_034780835.1 Ctenochaetus striatus
CTGATGACTAAATTAAATCAAAACTTAATATTGAAATTCTTCAGAAGTATTGTATTTATTGTATTTTTATTTTACTTTATTGTATTTTTATTTTACTTTATATTTTATTTTATTGTATGTGTGTGTATGTGACTGGACCATCTCTGTGTCTATAATAAAGATTATTATTATTATTATTATTAAAAAGGGGCATGAACCCAAAAATTGATTTTCTTCAATGATCAAATATGCACCCCTTTGTCCTATCCTGCACATGTGCACATCAGTGTGAA
This sequence comes from Ctenochaetus striatus, assembly GCA_034780835.1. Classification (NCBI taxonomy): domain Eukaryota; kingdom Metazoa; phylum Chordata; class Actinopteri; order Acanthuriformes; family Acanthuridae; genus Ctenochaetus; species Ctenochaetus striatus. The sequence continues at coordinate 6,246,435 of JAUZTA010000027.1, forward strand.
CTGTGTAGATCTGATAAAATGTGTGCTGCAGAAAGTTGTAATTACTGATTATATCATGCTAGAATGCAGCCATAAAGCACACTAGAGGCTAAACCTTGCCAGTGAAAGCTTCTACATCCACACAAAAGTATAAGAGCACTGTGAAAATCTTCTTTTTTTACGACAAAAGTAGTTTGCACTGAGGGCGACTATGGCTGAGCGGTCGTGCAACCTGGAGAGCTTCAGTGAGAGGAGGCGAGGGAACACAGACAGGGAGGCAGGGACATCAGCGTGATCTGCAACACTAGTCACAGCAGATGGACATATCACAAGGCCCGGCGCAAAGTTGCTATAACACATAATGTTGTTTCCAGTTCTCAGTGCTGGGCAACCGGCACAAAGGCCTGGATCCTGAACTGAAACAGCTTGACTCGGTGTAATGAAATTGCCTGGATCCCAAGTGCATCCTCCTCTCTGCATCACTGTATTGGAACAATGGTGATGCCAGACACAATGGGAAAAGCCCGAGAGGATGTTGAAGATGCTTCTCGGCGCTCCATTTTTTTGGAAAGAATTTGAAACGAGATGCGACTTCCAGTTTGTAATGGTACTGTACTAGTAATACTTGAGTGCACAAAATTAGGCCAAGACTTATGGATACAATTTAGGGAATTTTAGTCTCTTCTGCTGCCATCCATTCTCTACTTGTATCATCCCTCCCCCCTTCCACCTGCTCAGCATGGAACCATGTTAAAATTATCCTCCCCATTGTCTGCGGATGGTCAAAATCTAACAAAGCGGGTTTCACTTACCACGAGATGAAAAGATTATGAGCTCCAGCATCACTTTAGTTATGGGTCAATAGCTTAGCGTTTTAATCTGTTGGCCCCCAAACAGCACCACTGCCATCATTGTCATCATCATTACAGGGGATCAGAACTTTAGCACAGATGTCTTTGGTTAATCTTTGGGTGCAGAGAATTATGCAATTCATGAATTGCACAGAGCTATAAAGATGTGAGAAACTTTCACTGAGTGGAAGCCGAAACTGTCACTGAGTCATGTGTAAGGCAAGTGTGAAGTTAGCATGGACATAGACAGAGATATCCAGTAATTTATCATTTATCATGCTAATGTTTTGTTTGTTTTTTTACTCAATATCCAGGCTCCCATCTGTAGCTGGTTTGCAGTAAACAGTTTTGTAATAATAATAGGAAAAAAATGATGACTATAATAATTATTCAAAAGCATAAAATCAACAATGGAAAACATATAAACAGACAGAGTCATAAAAGGGATCATACAAGGTCATTACATGCAAGGCAAGTCAATAAAATTGGATTTTAATAGGTAGTGTTAAAGATTAAACAGATGTAGCAACCAGAGCCTCGGACGTAGCTGGAAGTGTGTGATTATAAATGTACCCAGTTCATCTGGGGTTAATGCAAATGAGAGCTACAAACTTTGGAAAAGTGTTCAGTGAAGAAGTGATTAGTGAAGGCTGCAACACTTGGTTGAAACAGCTGATAATGTCTTATTTAAAATTAGAATGAATATGGGAAGCATTTTGCTGATGGGGCATCCCTACTCATCAAATAACGGCACTTTTGTCACATTCCTTATCATCTACAGATGCCCTAGGAAGTAATACTAGTAATTTTAAAATATAGCTGGCATATCAAGAACAATTCAAGAAAAATTCAATTCTGAAAATAAATAAGGCTCCTGTCAGATTATCAGAATGCTGGTATATTGTAACAGAGGCATAACACTTGGGCCATATGCTGTAGGAAGAGCAGAGTTTTAAGCTGTAGGAAGGATTTTGATGTTAAAACTACAGATTACCTGGACAGATTTTAAGGATTGGATTTTGTCCACCTCTGCCTGCTGGTGTCACTCAGCTCTTTAGTGCAGCACTGCTGTGAATATAGGAGAGTGTGAATGCTAAAAGGTGTTTGGGCACACATATAGCTGACTCTGAGTGCTGCAGCCAGCAAAATACATGGAAACACAGATAACTGTCATTAGCAGGATGAGTCTCTACACATAAAGTTAACATATTTTGATTTTTTTAGCCCTCATTTACTTTCAAAAGTTAAAATAACAAATGTCACTGGTGGCAGATGATTTGAGCTCTTACTAAATAACATTAATGAAGTACACAAGTGACTTGATGAAGTGCAAAGGCACCATTGGTGAGACAGTATTTATGCTTCAAAAAAGGAGGTGGTAAATTTTAAAATGTGGATTGGTTCGACAGAAAAGATCCAGATGAGGAGAAATACATACTGAATTGAAGGGGCAATCTTCTCTTTACCTTTTCAAAGCTCTGTTTAGAGTTTATAGCGAACATACATGCCCTTTTCCTCGAACCTACGTGGCAAGAAACACTTTAACAGTACTCATGACATTGTGGTCCTGCACATGAAACAGCTGCTTTAGTAAGTGTCAAGCTAATGTCAAAAAATAACTTCCTTAATATCTTGAGCAGGAAAGAGATCTACAATCAGAAAATTAAAAACGCCCAGGTGTGATTGATGCGGGACAGGAGTGAAGGTCTGGACCTCAAAGTATCTTTGACTCTGTCGTCTGTGTAGAGAGAGTGATTCTTTGCGTGCCGATTAAACTTTGAAGTATAAGGCCACATTACCTTTTCTTCCAGTGATTTATCACCCAGTTCCCTTGACTTTGTCCACGGGCTTCAGACACCTGGGCGTGATTTATTGCTTCTGATTCATTTAAGTTCTTGAATAAACATTGTGGGAAGTTTCATTAATATCTCGAAAGGCTGAACAAAAATTATACCTGTGCCAAAGTGAAGTTCTGAATAACTTTGTATGTAAATAACTCAGACAAGCCAAGGGTAAAAGCACCGATCAGATTAGAGGGAAAACGATTGCATTGTTTAACATAATGTGTAAGTTTTAAGGAAATTCTGTAATGGCATGTGTTCATTTTAGGTAATCGACTCCATTTACCCATTCAGTCTAAATCTGTTAAGTCGTCCAAAAGAGGATTAGGCTTTTTAATTTATCTATATGTGCATTCCACAAACATCTCTCTCAAATAGTTCCATTGTAGCCAGACTTTTAGTCCTTTTTGTCCTTTAGTCTTTTGGGTAATAAAAATGAATCTTATGCTAACTTACTTACTCTAAATGAAAAAGTCTGCCATTGGAGATTATTTAAAATATACAAAGCAGCTTTTTATATATAATATACACCACAAAGGTATACAATCAGTGATGAAATTATATAGTTTACACACTTGACTGCTCATGTAAGTGTACTCATCCCTTACAAAAGACAACAGACTTGTCAAACTAAACAACTAAACAAACAGTTGGCCATTGCTATGTGTTCAGATAATTACTGTTGTCGCAAAACCGATAAATAAGTGTTGAAAATAGTGTTTACTGAAGCAAGAAGCTAGAACAGATTTTTTTTTGACTCCACAAAATGTTGTAATGACAAGACTTTGGTAGGTGGATGGGTCAACAAAGCCTTGAACTTTGTCAACCAAGATCTTCCTTTAACCTCAACCAATAGTTGTTATCAACCACAGTTATTCTAGAGAAGTAAGTGTAGTTCAATCAAACGATCATTTTTGTTATTTAGTTTTTTAAAAAAATGCTATGATTGTCTTGATGTGGCTCTGTTTAAGTGGAAGAAACCCCCATTTTAATTTAAAACTCAGGTTTACTTGTTCTGAATGCAAATAATCATTATGTGCCAGCCAAAGCCAGAGCCTCTGCAACTTATACAGTATATAACTACAAACCTACACAGAACAGGTTGTTATTACATAAAGCGTGCTGATTGGTTAAACTTGGGAGGCAAATTTAAAAGAGAGAAGAAAACAACTTTTTTAACTTGTACATACATGTATAAGAGAAACAGATACGCAGACTCTCATAGAGCTTTACAAAGTAAGATCATCTTCAGTGACCTGATGTCAAGAATCAATTTTAGAAACCCGGACATAAATTTTTCAGATGGTTACAAAAAAGCTTGTGGTGTGATTGTAAAAAGGTTCCTTGTGTAGGCTACCACTAAAGTCTACTTGATCTTGCATCTTGCTTGTTATTTTTTTTATCTGTCTTTAATAAATGGCTTTCCTCCCGACCTCTTATGTTGAGTTGCATTGTTCCTTTAGAAAGTCACATCAGCCAAATAATGCTTAAAATCTGCACCATAATGATAGCCCAGATGAAGCTAGCTTTCCACTTGACAAAAGCTGTTTATATTCAGCTTGTTAAATCCATCTCAGCAGTCTGACTTTGACTGTAGTGGTACGTCACATTAGCGTAGGGGGGGGTCTATTTAGTGTTAAAAACTAAAGGCATTTGCTGCTGCTGCTCACTGTGACAGTGCAGATATGAAAAGTGAAGTCTGTGTCAATACATATAAAGTTGCTCATCTCAGTCTGTAATTCAGCTCAGGGATACTTCTTGGATGACGTGGAGCTGGCGCGCCGCTCAGTGTGGACAACAGCAGCCATTAGTTCCATCATTAACGTTCTTTTGTGCTGCACTGCTCACACAGAAGGCTTCTTTAATTAAATCAGCGAGGAGTGGAACAACAGTCGCCATAAGGCGTTTATTTGTCTATATGTTTGTGCCTGCGGTCGAGTTCGTCCAGGCACGCAGTCATGGGGTTGTGGGGCATATTTTCACATTAAGCTCAAGGAAGGAACAGCTCCTCCTCATCACAACGAATCTGAGCACAGCTGCTTGTTTACTGTATGATTCTTTGTGAGGGAACAACAAGAGCATTTTTTTACACAGCCTGCATCTCTCTGGCTTTGCTGCTGGGTAGTGTGTGTGTGTGTGTGTGTGTGTGTGTGTGTGTGTGTGTCTTGTCTGTCTGGCTATGTGGTCTGTGATTGTGTGTGTAGTATTTAACTTCTCTAGTGTCAAAACTCAAAGTGTTTAATGTGCGTAACTTGATTCGACAGTGCAGATGTACAAATTCATAAAAAGAAATAATCTTTTCAATTTGATTTGTGTAGCACTTTTGTAAACTGAGCTCTACAACAGAGTGTTTTATTAAGGAACAACAGAGTAAAGCAATTCAACATGTTAGCATAATGTAATCATTCAGGAAAAAAAAAATCCAACACAGGATCAAAAAAAGTACCACATAAAATAACATTAAAGAAATAAAACTGGATAGAAAGATTTTCATTCCCCTGAAATAGCAGATATGATGTGTTTTATTTGAATGAGTGTATAAACTGTCTGTAGATTTGTTTTAATAAAATACCCACTTGTCTTTACATTTATTTTTGCATGTGCATGCTTGCGGACGCGCATGCCTGCACACATGCCATTGCATCTGTGTTTATAATATGTGCATGTGCTCTCTGACAGAGTGGCAAGAGCACGGAAGGATTTCCCCAGTGTCCCAGGTGCCGGAGTGTGTGTTCAGTGGAGGGTGAGGACCATCTGCCGGGGCTGGGTGAAATCAGTGCAACATGCAGGTGCTGAGGTGTTTACCCCAGCACGCAAGGTAAAAAAACAAAGCAGGGGGCGGGGGGGGTTATGACCCACAGAGAACGGGGTGTTTGCCCTAGAAAATTCAGACCTCATGATCAAGTGCAGCATGCATAATGTAAAGGTCTGTCACACTATTATTTTAGTTTGAACATGAAGCATCATGGTGATAACGTATTTACAGATGCCTATCCATATCCAATCCATAATTCGGTGTATATACATGGCCATCAAGCTGCTTTCTGTCACTGATGAAACGTTGCAGGTATTCTGTTTTTTAAAGAGCCTAATATATGAGCCTGTTTCCCAGCAATACTGTTGTTACATGCTAGCTTTCTAGAATTTATTCACTTTCAGACAAAATGTCTAGATTTTTAAAGGTCACTGTAAAGCTTTACTGGCCCCATTTAGGCTTTGGCAGACCATGTATATCCAGGATGACTGTACATTACACACACACATTATATTATATAGTGGGGAAATATGACATTTCATATCCATGTGCTTTTCCTGATACTGAAACAGCCTCCACTCTTCTGGGAAAACTTACAATCAGATTTTGAAACCTGGCTGCAGAGACTTGATCCCATTCAGATACAAGAGCTCTGGCTCACAGCCAATGTTCCAGTGAATTTTGAAGATGCTGGATGAGGTTGAAGTCAGGGCTCTTCGCAGACCAGTCACCTTTTTCTGCACGAAAACTGGGGAAAAGTGTTTTTTGTTGGAACTGGCTCTGTGCACAGGGGCACTGTTATATTAAAGAAGAAAAAAGAGCAACAAACTGTTGCCACAATTTTGCAAGTATACTGTTTTCTGAAATTTCATGTATAAGCATTAGGATTGTCCTCCTTTGAACTAAGGAGCTTAGCCTAACCCTGAAAAAAGGTTGTTCACATTTGGCCAAACTGTGGAGGTAAATTCTCTTGTCAAATTTCCAATTTGTGTTTAAAATCTTGTTGTTTTTACTTTTCCAAACATCACCTTTTTCTAATTTGATTTGGTTTTTATTTCTTTTTTTTTTATGTTTTTTTTTCTCTATTCTTACACACTAATATAAGCTAAATAAACACATGCTTAATAAATCCAGCCAACAGATCAAGATCATTCATCAAAATGGAAGCCACAGTCTACATGTCTAGTCCAGCACAGAGCAACAGCACACCAACGGTATGCCATCAATATATATAACACATGCTCATAGCATAAACCAATTAATTCTGCTTCCATTATTTATGATCTTCCTCAGTCATTGAGGACGCTGGGATGTTGAAATACACACAGCTTAGAGCCCTCCAGTCTGCCATACATAATTCTTTCTGATGAATTGTTGTACAGATGTTTGCATGTTCTGTCTGCAGACTGCAGTACACACGCTCAACAAAACCAACCCTTTCACTATAATCCTGCTTGCAGGCCGGGCGGGTGGATAAAATTAAACAGATATGCTTATCTAAACTATTTATTAAAGAACCATATCCGAGATATAATCCTAATATGTTATCAAGAACTGGGGGGATTTTGGACGTACATGCAGTGCAGAAATCCAGGTGTACAGGGTCGTAAGTCGAGGGATTAGCAGAAAGGTTATTGTAATTTTTTAAATAACACAAAAGCAGATTTCATTATTAAAAGGCTGAACGGACCATCTGGGAGGAGGAAAGTACTTCATCCACTGTGCTGTGCTGTACTGTACCTCCATACACCAATTATTATTATTGTTTTTCATCAACTCAGACCACCCGGTCAGTTTAAATGAAAAGCATTCACAAAAGGATATCTGATCATGTACTCGACTTGTAGTATGAGGACACCACAGCCTTTATGAATAGATTAACAGACTGCACTGGTCTGAGTTATATTAGAATCACATTATTCACCATGTACAGTGGTTTTACTGTAGGAATGGGCGGCTTAACCTGTACAAAGGGCACATTGGTACAGACACCACGATACAGATTGTGCTGTACCATTTGGATTGTTTTAACCTGGATTTGTATGTCCCATCCCTACGGTGTAATTCACTGTAGGTGAACCTGTGCATCTGTTGACCTGAAATGATAGGCAGTAGACACATACGAGTAGTTTGTATCTATTTAACACTTAAATATTGCAACCTTGTCACCAGAAAGAAATAATGATTTTGGACAATTCTGCAATATGTGCAATATTAAAAAAAAAAACAAAACAAAACAAACAAAAAAACTTTCTTTCTACATAATAAGTGCTTCAGGGTTAAAGCTGATCAGCATAAACACAGGGCTGGGAGGGTTTGAAGTAAATAACTATGAAGGTTTCCAATGTGCAGTTCCCATTAGCCCCCTCTGCTTTACTCACAGGAAGTACAATAGCAATGTACTATTCCCTGAAAAGGTCTGTGAACATTGATATATGTATGAATACTTTATTCTCTTTAGGCATAGTGGTGATTATAATAAGTTCCTGTCTTGAAAATAACCCGGGTGCAGAGCAAACCTGTGTGTGTCTGGAGCAGAGTGTTGAGGGTGGTCAGTCTGTTTTTCTTCTTGCTATTGCACAGGCCCTCTAATGAAACAAGTATTGATTGAACCTACATCTATGTATTAGTTACTTTGTAGTAGTATATCTACCTGTAGGAATTTTGTGGGAAATCAATCTCAAACAAAAAATTTAACATAAAATCTGAATGCATTTGCAACACTAATTAAATAATGACAATGAGCATTATTAAGCAGTTTGAAGACAAATTTAAAGAAAAACGAATCTTATTAAAACATTCAAGCAGACACATATAAACCTCACGAAAAGCAATACCAAACACACCACAAAGTAGGGGGAAAAAAAGACAGAATAAGGAAGTGCTGACGAACCAAAACTCACTGTGTGATGCGCTGCTGTGTTCATTTTCGTCAAGGACTCCCTTAGCAGACTCATGTGACACCAGCCACCTCGTTTTTGAACTGCGCTTGCAGCTTTCTGTGACAGGTACGCCAGTCGGCATCAACATATCCAGCCACAACAGCCGCGACTCACAGCCCGGAGGTTCATGCGTTCTGACGGATATTTTCTGTTTGTTGCCTGAGGGATTACAGGCCCCAATGAAACAAAGGCACAAACATAATGTTTTGTGTTGGAGCTGCTCCTATCTCCCGTCCGCTGCAGAGACTATGCAGTAAAAAGGGGAAGGGGGGGGGTTGTCTTGTCTGTTTTTGTTGCGATATTTTTTGCGTAGATCCAGATCAAAGTGATATTTTTCCAACAGACTGGACTTTTCTTCTTATGTCTTTGTGCATAAACTGGATTTGTAAAACACTTCAGGCTCGTGAAAGACTACTTCAGTACTCTGTGCTCTGCTTTACTTATGCGTTTTGTACTTTAGTCTTAATGGTTCTAGTGGTAACAGATACTTCACTGTAACTGCTGACAACAGAAACCACATAGAGGATTCAAACACAGGTGTTTCACGTCATTTTATCATATCTCGACTCCTTTACATTTTGTAATACCTGAAAAGGCTGCTAGATGTATTCTATTTTAGAAGCTTTTCACATTCTGTGCTTTTCGTATTGCAGTCATAAAACTATTGTTAGTGTACACAAAGACTTGTTCGCTTCACATCGGGGGTCATTGTGCTTTTCAAGGACACATAGTCAGGACTCTTTGCCTGCAGAGCGGATCAGAACTGTGACCTTCTGCTGACAGGGCACTCTCTTTAACCATCAGGCCCAACCTGCCTCCTCGCAACATGGTCAAATCCCCCAGACTGCTCATTTCACCACGGCAGCGCAGACTGTTGGTATTTACAGCTGATGAGCACGCTCAGTAGGGGCTCGTACGTTGATGTATGTGGAGAGTCACAGTCATGCTTTAGCAGGGGTAAATTCGGTGGCATCGCACAGTTGGGGCTCTCGCAGCCGCAGTATTGTTTAGAGAGAGAGAAGGAGGCTGGGGCAGAAGGTCAGCGGCTCCATACACAACACAATTAGAGGAAGACACACTGTGGCGTGACTGACTGACTATCAAATATCACAGAGGACATTTGCAGCAAAAGGCTCAGTAAACATACGGGCAGAAGACAACGCTGAAAAAGTATATGTTGATACAGAAAACAAATTTTGGAAGAGTTGTATCACAGACAAAAATGTTTCCTATTCCCATGGTCAATTTAAATTCCATCTGTTACACTAATTTTTTTTGATTAAAAGTAAAAAAAAAATACAGACAACTCTTTTAATATAATTCAACTCTTCACTAGTTATTTAGGTGTGTTATGTATGAGGGTACAATAATGTTGCTATTGACTGTGGCCTCATTGATCACAGTTGGAAGCAGGTGAGGATCATGTAGGCACTTGTGATCTTCAGCCACCAGATCTTCTTCCAAACTCTATGACCAGCCAGACCTTTGATGCTTGAGAGTATCTAAATTGCTGGACAATACTAACATTTTTCAGTTCAAATTATCCTATATGTGAAAGATGTTAAAAAAACAGCAATATCTTACAATAATATAAATGTTTCAGTACAGATGTAATGTCTACGTTGACTTGTTGATCCATCTTTATAGACTCTGTACTGTTTTTATCACTGTATGACTTTAAATATTCCTTTTAAGACAGTTTTTTCTTGATTTATCACTTTCAATACATAGTGTAGAAACAGTGAAGACTGGATGACACGTTTTTTATGTCTAGGTATTTCAGATTTTTTTGTAAGCCAGACGCAACCTGATCTGAATGAGGCCAAAAAAGGGAGATTTGAGAATGACAGACTTAGACTAACATTACAGAGTACAGACATACTGTAAATAAACTACAAAGATGTCACACCAAGGACACCATGAGCAGTGT
>JAUZTA010000027.1:6381235-6394998 GCA_034780835.1 Ctenochaetus striatus
TTTATTGTACAGCACTTTGTTTCAGCGGCTGCTGTTTTAAAGCGCTTTATAAATAAAGTTGAGTTGAGTTGAGTTGAGTTGAGTTGAGTTGAGTTGATGTTCATACCCCTGCCCATAATTGTGGTGTAAACAGCGCACACTTACAGACTTACTTCAATAACTAACTAAACTGATCCTGGAAGAGGAACTGAAAAATTCTGAAACCGCCCTTCTGGCAGAGATTCACATTATGGTGGAGCAACTTCAAGCTGAAGTTCAAGGGGAGCTCAAGTGTTTTCATACAGATACTCAAAAAAGCATCTATGAGTTGTCAAAAACAATACAGGCAGGTAATACAGAGTTAACAATACTGACTAATGATTTTGAGAAAGTAGAGGCTGAGAGTAAAGAACAATCACAAAGTCTGGAACAAAAAAACTCTTCTTTGGAGAGAAAACTTGAATCTATCATGACCAAAGCCACTCCTGGCCCCTCTCAGGCAGGCTCTCTTACTTGTTCAGAAGAAAACCCCTCAATACCTATTCACGCCACATCGGCTGTGAAAAGTGATCATATCAGGTTGACCTTTCCAACCTTTGGAGTAACTGATGATGATCCTCTCAATTATCTTTCTAAGTGTCATGGTTTTCTTGCTCTACACCCCGACACTGAGATTTTGGAGACTTTCAGAACTGTACTCCAGGGGACTGCTCGTGACTGGTGGGAAATCACCAGATCTAAAGTAACTACTTGAAGTCAGTTTGAAACTATTTTCCTTTCTGATTTCTTATCAGAAGATTATTAAGATGAGCTGGCTGAATGTGTCAGAACAAGAAAACAACAAGAGAATGAAACTATCACAGGCTTTGCTTTCTCTTACAGAGCTCTTTGCAAAAGATGGAAGCCTACTCTAACAGAAGTTAGTATAGTGAAAATGATTCTGAGAAATATTAACCCTCTTCTTGCCAGTCAACTCAGAGGTAGAGTTGACAATGTTGAAGATTTAGTCCGCCTTGGTCACCACATAGAAAACAACCAGGAATAGCAGTTGGATTACAATCAGAGAGTGAATATTAAACATGTCAACCCCTTTTCAAAAAATTCAAACTCAGGTCAGCCTGTAGACAAAACCAGACCCTCTGTTTTATGTTGGAGATGTAACGGTAGCTATCCTCTTGGTTCTTGCCCACATTATGATACACTTGGCCGTTCCACAAATCCCCAGCAGATGTCCAAACATCCTCCACGAGCTTCAAAACCAAAGGGGATGCCTGGTAATTGTAACCCCCTGTTACCAGAGCCTTGTAAAATAGGTTAAATATGATGATGTAAGTGTCTGTGGATGTAATAAGGTTATTGGAAAATAATATAAATTGGAAATAATTAATAGTAGGTTAATATTAACAGAAAAGAAAGGTGAAATAATATTTAAATAATAAATAATAATATTTAATAATATTTTAAAAACCCCAATATCTCAGTTAACTTTACTGACATCCACAACGTCTATCACATGGTCATACTGCTGTTAACTGAGAGTGTTAAATGTATTCAGTTGCTGCTTTGGTGGGTAACTGTCAGAAAAATGTAATTATTGGTCCTAAATTAAAATTGACAATATAAGTTGTTAGAGTGGAAGTGACAATTTTATTCTGTTGGCAGATTACAATGAATGTTACATTGTATTAAACTGTTTGTTACATATAGAAAAAAAACAAAAACAAAAACATTTGAGCTGTGTAGTGATAGTTTTCCTGTTTTTTTTGTGGGTATAAGGCCAGGTCTTCCTCTTCTCCTCCTTTTTCTTCATCTGGAAAAAGTGTGAACCCCCCAAGAGTCTTTATTCTTCAGCCAACTTGCTTGGGAAAGAGGTGCAGTTGGTCCTGGAGTGGTGAGCCAACCCATGCAAGGAATCAAAAGAGGGAGTGACATTTGGATTATTGAAGTTCATTAAAGAGTGGTAAGACAATATCAATCAATTGCCCCACACAGCAAAATATGAGGAACTTCATGGAGTGAGAACACTGAACTAAAAGAGTCAAAGGATAATACAGTCTGAGTGAACTGAGGGATGGACGTACCAGTAACTCATTGAACTGAACAATTAATCCACTGATTGGGGTGGGCGATATATCGAATATACTCGATGTATCGATGTATAAATCTGATGAGATGTATGAAATAACTATATCGCGACCATCGAGTACAAATTGTCACATAAATGTATTAAGCCGTCGGCATGTAATTCTCTTTGAGTTTCCCCTTTTTCACTGTCTCCTAGCGCTCCTCTCACAGCACGCAGCACACTCCCCCGCCCATCCAGAAAACTCCCCTTCGCGCACGCGTATTTTTGTATCAGGTGAGGAGGCGAGAGAGCACGGAGAGAGCGAAAAAAAAATAAAGAGCTTCAGCGAGTTATGAGTAGGGACATTAATTGAAGATGGAGACGGACGACTTGGTTCCGAGGAAAAACACGTTCCCACTCCTCCTGTGATGTGACTGTTACTGTTCAGTGGCCTACCATGCCATGATTTATTTTTATTTGTTAAAATCTTGTGAATGCAGCAGCCTGGTTTAAATACTGTAATTTCAGGACTATAAGCCGCTATTTTTTTCTGACGCTTTGAACCGTCCGGCTTAAACTCTGATGCAGCTAATTTACGGACGAATATAAACAAGAACATGTTTGATGAAGTAATTCCGACACCGAAGTAGACAGCTTTAGTGGTTTTAGTTGTTAAATTTAGTGGGTATGGTTTATATACAGGTGCAGCTCTTAGTCTGTAAAAGGTTTGCTAAAGTTAATTTGATTGTGATTTTTCCCTTTTTGCATGCAAATTTAAAAAACTCCAATAGAAAGGTCTACTTTAATCATCATACTAATGTCATTTTATGCATCAAAGGGTTGAATTTAAAAATCGAGATATATATCGTGTATCCAATATAGCCTAAAAATATCGAGATATTGATTTTAGGCCATATCGTGCAGCCCTAGAGGAATCGATATACAGTCTCAGTCATTAACACTGACTGTAACTTCTGACTCGCAACCAATCAAGTGTAGCCAAGCTCATGTCACTATCATTGAGTATTCACAAGCCTATGATCAGTTTTCAATCTGTACTTAGTTCCTCTGAAAAAAATAGCATTGACGACAAGTATAATTGCTCAAGTTACTGAACTGAATTCTTATCATAAATGTGTGTTAAATATTGTGTGCTATGAAATCTACAATATGTAAATGCCATGATCAAATAGAAAAATACGTCAATAGATGTAGTAGTGGACTTTCAAATCCATGTCCTTCAGTTCGGCTTCTCTATATGACCACTGTACACTCCCACTTTTGGCTTAATGCCCTTCTCAGATCTGGTGATGATGAATTGGTTGAAAAAAGTTGATTTGCTGTTCCTCAAAGAGGGGAGGGGCAGCAACGCAGAGAGGCAGATAGAGAAAGCCCCAATGAGCAAGCACAAAGGCAATGATACCCATCACGGGACCAAGTGCTGCATGGTACCAACATTCTTTCTAGGGTGCTAGAATAAGACAACAAAAGAGCACAATGTGCCTATTCATCACCAGTACAGTATGCTAATAATGTAGATGGGATGCATTCTCACCACCCTCCCCTGGCAGAGAGGGAGGATCAAATGGGTCATTCAAAAAAACATTATCAAAAAGAACGCTCTGACCTGAACTGCAAACAATGCTGAAGCCCCTCCTAAGCCATGAGAATAGCAAGCAAAGCAGTCAGACCTGCAACAGTTCCAATCAAATTACAATTTTTGGTGTAAATAACGTTTAGAAAATAGATCATTGATTAATCCACTTTCACCGCAACTGTAACACTATGATACTGCGTTATTGTTGAACGAAATTCAATTTAACCAACCAGAGCAGAAAACAGCAAAACTTTTCAATCACCTGAAAAAGTTGCATCCGATTGACTGCACCATTATGTTGATAAGTTACAAGGCAAACAACCATGTACCATTTTTAAAAGGTAGATACGGTATATTTCAAATGAAAAATGTCAACTGCGATGTAGCCTTTACATAATTTTTGCAGTGAGGCAAAACATTGCGAAGTCCATCCTATAATCATTTATCTAAACTGCAGATTATTTTGTTTACAATGTCACAGTATAGTGGAGCAAGAAAATAATACATTGCTTCCTCATCATTAAATCAACTGAAAATTTGAGATTCATTAGATTCAAATAATAGTTTTGAATCAGGAATGGATAACCAAGATCCCAAAAATTAAAACTGAATCATCGGCTTCCCAAAGACTCATACTCTTAAAGATGAACATAGCTCAACCGCGACACAACAAAATTTGACAGCTGAAAAAAAACGAATCAAGGGATGGTTTTGATATTTGGTTCCTTTCTATCTGAAATTAGAACATTTAGATAATGTCCTCCAGTGACATCATAACAACACCTAATGAAGGAATATGATTGTCCATCACTACATCTTGGAAAAATATTGTTAAAAACACATCAATACAAGTTACAACCATATGAGTCAGCCCTTAGATGACCCTCCTCATTCAATTTAAAGATGTTTCAGACTCAAGAAAGCAGAAAAAAAAAAGAAATTCAAAAACAAGGCTTGTCAAATCATCCTCACAAGCTGTTTTGTCAAATTATCCCAGAAAACCCAAGACTAACCACATATGCCTATATTTTAAATGCATGGCCTCTGTCCGGATCACAAGTGGTAAAGGACAAGGTGTAAAAGTGACATATTCACTGTGAACACAGCAGCTGTAAGCATGGAAACAGTATTTGCATATCTCCCGTTTACATGATCGGGGGCTTGTTGTGGTCAGGGAGTCCCTGCAACCGAGGCTAAACGACTTACACTGCTCTTACCTCTTCAGCCTGGGACTTACAGAGGGTCATTATTTGAGATAGACCAATATGGTTTTTTCAGGGCCGATACCGATATCAAGTATTAGTGGTCGAGGAGGCCGATAATCAATATTTGGAGCCGATATTCATATCTGCTCTCCGGAGCTTCTCCACTCAGCAAAACTTTTTCTCCTCACTGCCATGTGTGTGAGCACTGCGCATGCACAGCTTTCACTGCTGATTGGCTGTTACCCGTGCCGTGGCTCTGCATGTAACCAATGAGATGGTGCTGTGGATGGGACAATGCTGGAGACAGTGTGATGACTGCAGACAGAGAGGCCTGGCCATCAGAGCCAAAATATCCCAGTTTTAAATTGATTTCTCATCTGCCATTGGATTAAAAAGGGCGATGCCGATATGCATCAAAAAGCCAAATATCAGCGCCGATAATCGGTCTATCCCTAGTCATTATATATCCAAGTGTTAACTTTCAAAGATTCTGCTGACAGCAAGTAATTTTGCTTCAAGTCAGCATATTCAGAGATTTTTTTTTCTTTTGACCAGTGTGTGTCACTCAAAACGCAAACAGAATACTCATGAGTAGCAGCGGGCTCAGTTTTAAGCTTGTTTTGAGTCCCTCTGCATTGAGAACATTAATATGATGAATGAAAAACACTGGGAATCACTGTGAAGCATAAAGTATGCAAATCTCTGATGCTAAGAAAATGAAGGTGAACCTAATTAGATGAGGCAATGATGAGTTAATAACCCTATAACTCCAAACCTGCTTGTAAAAGTGCATACATAGGAAGTGAAACTACTGAGTCAAGGTCTTCCTGTTAATTAGAAGAGGCAGTGACATTTCCACAAGAATTTACCAACACATGCAAACACACACTGTTTGCCTTGTACATAGAGTGAGAGGTAGCTACAGCTGTCATGTAACAGTTATGGTCTGGTGAACAAATAAGCGTGGCATAATGGCTTTTATGCAAATAAGCTGACAAAAAAACATGTTCCAGAGGCAGTTATCTTTTATATGTTTAGCAGCTGTTTAACAAATAGTTTAATCAAATATTCCAGTTGCTCCAGCTGCAAGTACAAGACGATCAGTTTGGAAACCATTTCTCTGCTTTTCAAACAGTTCCTTTGAGAATACTGAATAAAATCCATACAAGTGTAGTCACAAGAAGAAAAACGGACTATGTTTCCTATGGTTTTACTTTATACTACTGCCTTATCTATTTGATGCACACTTTTATTATTAATCTAGTCTTTCAACAGTCCTGCAATAAATCCTACCTTTATTTAAATACAAATTTTCAACATTATTTAAACTGGTTTGCTGTTGAAAATGCTGAATGTTGTTTCTTATTTTATCCTATTTAGATCAACAAGGATAGGCAAGACAATGTAAACGCATTTCTACATAAGGCAATGCAACTACACAAACTGAAAAAAATTCCCCCAAAAATGATCAAGTGCAATCAACACCTCACTACAGTAGCTCTAAAAACAACTTATTAAAACCCAGTTTACAGTTTATGCTGAGAGTCTATCCTGCATTTTGGTGTTAGTTAGTGCATCTGAGTTTCACACACACAAGGACAGCTTTGTGCTCGACATGTCACCAAGTCATTCTATGATCATCATCATATGGCACTTTATTTTAATTTTTATAATAATTAAATACTCAAGTCATAGCCAAAAACAAACAATGGCGAATATTTTCATGCACAAAAGTTCATTCCTCAAAACAACAACAGTTTGTGTGTCTAGTATTATGTTTTCAGACTTATTTGAACAACTATGAACTTTTCCAAACCTATTATTTACCAAATGAATTTCTACACATTTCCGAAAACTCAAGGCACTGACAAGGAACCCCAAATGATTAGAGTTGGTAGAGAAAAGGAGACATTTTCACAGATGCATCCTGTGACATGTCATTTCTGTGTTCCACTTGGAGACAGTTTCACAGACAGAGCTTGAGAGAACCCGCAAAGGCTAAAGGGGAGTGCAGGAAAATGACAAAGTTCCTAGGAACAGTCAAGCTCTGCAGATAGGTCACTGGAAAAAATAGCTAAGCACATGGCGTCAAAAGAATTATAATTATTATTAATATATTTAATTGTTGTTTGAACCGTTCCTGATTATTCCAACATGTTTTCATCAAGTTTTTCTTTTCCAACAAACTACAGTTGGTGTGTGTTTGGCTTTGAGGGAATCTCATGTTTATCATTAAACTGCCACAGTCAGTGGATAACAGTTGAATGAGGGAGTGGAGATGAGCCTCTGAAAAACATCACATGACCTGCTTAGTACCTACACAACAGTCAAAAGTGATCCAGTGCCACACAGTGTCCAGCAGCAGGTCTGGTGCCCTGTTCAAACCAGTGGACACTGATGAACCTTCCAAGATGAACAAGGAACTCAATGATACGACTTGGCTAATCTGGTATCTAACATACAAATAAACACACAGCTGCAAAAGATAAACATAAGCACCAATTCAAAGAATCTTGTTGCAGTCTGTCATTATATAAAGTGCTTGCAACATTTCATCTGATTTGAAGTCAGCTTTACTGAAAATATGGAGTTACACATTGCATATTACCATTTAGCCTAAAAATGCTATGAATGATTTCTGGTCCATCTCATCCAGCCTCAGTTAGAGGTTCGAGGTCCAGTTATGTTGAGTAGCAGATCATAGAAGCAGCACTGACAGAGTAAAGGGCTCTGTTCCCCAAGCACTCAACGCTGTTAAGCTTTTTAATCAATAAATAGTGGAAGCTGCAGCAGTAAGAAATAGTCATTTTGCATTAACAGCACTCTTTAGATTGCGTCCACTGTAGTAAGTAACACTGGTGTTTTCATCCATCTATTAGAGTGGACAAATTTCTTTTCATTCAGTAGAGTGCAAATGCTGTCAGTCAATGAAATTTGTCATTTGTACTAAAATCACTGTAGAAAAGAATATAATGGTTCAACTGAATGTATTTTACTGTATGATTTCTTATTATTGCACTCTGAAAAACATAAAGTTGTACTCTAAATAAGTATTTACATGACTATTTACCTGAGCAGAACATGACACCTAGACCGTTAATTCTATGTTAATGACTGTGGAGCAATATTATATTTTTAGTCTATTTCTAAATGCAGCAGACACTGTAATTGAAATGAAATAGACCAATATATGATTAACTGTGCAGCACAGACAGAAACAGACACCCAGCTCTTACCTTGGGACAGAATGATGAGCAAAGGTCACAATGTAACCTTGTGGTTCTGTTAACAATACCAACCAGTCACTTCACGTGATTATATGATGACACAGACTCATGACTGCTTGTTGCCTGTTTTTTTGTTTTTTTTCATGTGTGGGTGTGGGTGGGGGTGGGGGAGTGAGATCAGGTTTACAGTTTGACTCAACTGCATGTTTACAGTGTTGTATTACTTGACAAGACATGCTTTTTCAAGCCTGAAACATTTAGTTACTGTTCTTTATTCAGAGTGACTTACAGAGAGTGATTACAAGTTCAGTAATGAATTTTGTAAGCACGTAAACCCATTTAATAAAGTCTTAAAACTTTGTTTCAAAAGATTTTACTTTCCAAGTTAGGCCAAATCTGCTGCACTTTTCTGTCTGAGTACAGTTTTGCTTTAACTTGCCTTAACTTTTCCTGGTTTGCATTCTTTGCACTGACTTTGACTTAAAAAAATCCTCTGACAATTGTGAAATATAGTGTATAGGTGTGTCAAGCTATACAGTATGATGAGTGCTAGCATCACTCCCCAAAACACAGTAGTGCAGAAGAATCTTTCAAAATCTAGTGCTCATCATGAACTAAAGCAGTATTGCTCAAACTGTGGAGCAGGGCAAACTAATAGGGCATGAGGTCACTGCAGACCTGGTGGTGTGGATGACCAGCTAAAAATATGAAGTAAAACTAAATTAAATACATGATTTATAAATGAGAAAAAAAGAAAACAAGAGTTTGCAGAAAAAACTACCATGTTGACCTTTATTTCACTAAAATTCAACTTAGATCTGGAAAAATTTAAGCTTTTTTATCATTAGTCTCCACTCTGTTAAAGATTAACAATTGTTGAATTGGGAGCTCTGAACTTTTTTTCACCATCTGTAGGCGTACATGCCGGAAAAATTCAAGAGCCGTTGGAATAAAGCATATATGCTCATATTTATCTCATGAATGATATGTCATTATATTTGAGTTATATCTACACTGTGTTATTTCATTCTGCTGTAAAGCACATTAAATTATGACAACTTCGTTGACTAATTGGCTAAGCTGAGTAAGCTGTGGCAGCATAAATCAAATCAATTCACCGTGATACAATAAGTATTGTGACATTTTTCATACTTCCTCATTTTCAAGCTGTCTGACTGTAACTGGAGGACATCCTCATTTCAACATTTCTGAACACAGGGCTTTGTTTAGTCATAAAGGTAATTTTTAACAATTCCAAGAAGTGTGTGGACATCCACAAGAACTGTATTGGCCTTGGTAGGCACAGCCATTGCATAAGTCTTTCTTTACATTTTACTCCAGCAAGCACTGCTGCTGCTTGTTTCAAAATTGTGCAATCTAATAAAATTTAACCAACACATCTTATCACAAAATTATACAGTTTCTCAGGTAGTCTATGGAGAAACTGGTATTTGTGCATCGAAAAAGACACAAAGAGGACAAAACTTTTCATATTCAATAAAAACTACTCATGAGACAACAGCAGACCGCAGAAGAACTTGCGTGAACATGCTGAGAAAAAAAGGGATTATTTTAACTGCTGTATCTTTTACATGCTGTATGTTGACACAGGAGGCTTGGACCAGTTTTATCCTGGGGGCAAACTCCCCAGTGGAGCAGCTGAAGCAGGATGTACATCACAGCTGTATGGGGAAAGTTACCAGTTATAATTCCAGCTATGTACCAAATCCCTTGTGCTCCAGTTTAAGTACCAAAGCCTTAATAGCCTGGAAGAGGAGAACGACCTATTTCAAACACCCTGTGTATAATTTCTTGGGAAATAAGCAGATGTTTAGGGAAAAACGGAGCTTTTACTGTGGGGTGCAAACCATTTACCATCCCATAAAATGAACAAAAATGCGCTTCACTGCTGTCTATGTGAGTTATTCTCTCCACTTGAGGGGATGACGGGTGTGTCCCAGACAATATCACGGTGCCTAACGTTAGTATGAGAAAAGCGATACAGATCACACTCTCGGAGGCTAAGCTGCTGTACATACCCTCTGCAACAAGCTCTTCGACGGTGACTTGATAGCGGCCGACTGCAAACACTTTCCCGAAGTAGCTGCTGACTCCGGAGCTGGAGCCGGACCCGGACGCCCCTCCGAGCCCGCCGCTCTCGGACTTTGGCATTCTGGAAAACTTCTTCATCCTTTACTTTCTGTCAGTCCGGCCACCAAATTCAATCCCTCTTTGGTGGTAAATTAACCACTCAGTCCAATTTAACTCGCTTGTGTCCGACGTCCCCTATCTACTTATCTGATATATTTTCTTCTCCTGCATGCTCCACGTCTGGTTCTTCTCGAGGGACTACTAGCTGTCGGGTGATACGACATGAAAGTGCAGTTAACGTACAGGCATCACGGTGGGGTGATACTACCCCGTCGGTCTCCCAAAGCTCGTACAAGTGACAGCATCCACTCACAATGGTCAAAAAACAAAAACAGTGATACGTTCGTTAGCTAATGTGACACATCACTCTAGATGGCTGCAGCGGTTGCTAGCATGTATGGACGCAGCGGTGTGCAATCAGGACGCTCTGCCAACAATGAAAAAAGGGCAAGGGGAGAAAGCGCAACAATGTAGCTGGCATGAGCGTTGATAACGCCAGCTCCGGTAGCAACGAATCCTTCCCGGGAGTATATCCAACTCAGTAGCACTCCGATAGTAGCCTCGGCGTCGTTAGCATCACACGCCGCGGTCACTGCGCTCGGGCGAAGCGCTTGGCTAGCTCGCTAGCTACGACAGTTAGCGGCTAACGATCTTCGCTAGCCGCCACAGCTGTTTCTCTACGGAACGAGCCAGTCCGAGTGCGGGTTGGCTGACAAAGTAGGAGCCCGACCCTCACACAAGTAAGCGTCAGTTTATCACCAAGAAAGCCCCAGCGAAGTCGTTTTCATTAGGTCCGTCTGTGTCATCTCCATTCACCCTTGTGACATTTTCTTGGAGCTTCGCTAACACTAAACTTCTCGTGACTCTAAAACAGTAGGCTACAAAATAAATGGGTGGTTTTTTTATTTACGCGTTATTTACCCAATGAGAGTGACAACCTAACCTGACGTGGCCCCGCCCCTCCTATTGTTATGATTGGTGTAAATGGAGAATGTATGGAAGCCCGTCAGCGCCAGGAAGAGAGAAAAATTCTTAGCTTTTGAAATCTGTATATCAGTCAAACCAAGACCACATGAAGCAATGCTGGAAGCTGGGCTGTTAATGACCGAGATTATGGGTCTTTTATACCGGGTTGGCAGGACCTTGTTTTTGAGCTGCATCACATATTCAAATTTAAATAATTAATGTTTTTCAGGAAAAACATCTTTAAAACAAAGACTTTTTATATGATAGCACAGCATGTATTTTAAAAAAATAATTATGTCATCTTTGAATCTAGTTCATATTTTTCACCATAAACATATAAGATCAATGTTGGGACACGAGTCCACCCTAAGTCCTTACAAGTCTGATTCTAAAACACCGTGGATGGAACAGACCAAGCAAGTACTTATGATGTTTTATGAGTCACAAAAACACAAACACAAAAAAGAACAGAAATGTATTATTCAATTTCAGTTTAATATTTTTTTTTCATCTGTTAAGAACTTCATTTGTGCAGTACATCACTGCCCAGCAACACAACACGGTATACTGCACACTCACCACATTACCAGCAGTCCAACAGTGGTCAGTAAGTAATTCTTGCAAAGCATAATACATAATTGGGCAATAAATATTAAATTAATGTGCTTAAAAAAATAAGACAGATAGATACATTTTAAAAAAGAAAAAATAGAGACAATAAAATAGAGTTGAGCTAAAAAAGAATGGCTAAAGACAAAAACTGTGAGAGAATGAAGTATAACATTTGAATGACTAAGTCAACTTTAAGAAAATATTAAATAAAAAATCAGGACCTACCATGAATCATTTTCATGACAAATGCTCATGTAATGTTTTGTTTTGTTGTTTTTTTTATTGGTGGCAATTGACTTTCATGAAAAGCACCCTGACAAAGCTCACATATAAGTGGACAGTGTGAGTGACAGATTGAGCAATGGTTGTGGAAAGAGAGCACATAAGAGGCTGGAAAGAATGCAGTGCATGAAGACATAAACAAATTCAGGGTACACTAAAGTAATTTGTTTTTTCAGTTGCATGTATCATCCTTTTACTAAAAAACCTAATCAAACTCTTGTCTTTATCTCTGTATTTGTTCTGCCTGTCAAGCATTGCTGGTCTTTTTTAAAAACATGATCTAGGCTGCTGCTTCTTCACGAAGCATAAAATGATCTTATGTCATTCCCTTCAGTTTTAATGATTGCTCGCAGTGGAAAATAATAATATAATTTTTCACCAGACATTACCAATGAGGAAGTGGTGTGACAAATGCCTCAGCGAACTACAGGCTTTATGAACAAAGCATGTGTGTAGGAGGGAGAATATAATGTATGATAATTTCACAGATTTTCATTTGTTTGTAGTTCAACTCATTTGCAGAATTACCCAGAGTCACCTCTTTCATCTTTATATTTGTAATTAGAGTTGAAAAAAGTCTGTTTTTTTCGGGTAACTGGTCACAGTTATCACATTTAGGTTAGTGGTTATAGGGGAAGCACATGGCTGAGATGGGGATTACATAAGAGATGAGGAGGAGCAGAGCAGGATCACATGACTGCATAAACACCCATGTGTGGACACATCCTGCTCCTGCAGGGGGGAATCTTTCCTCTCTGACACACTTATTGTTGTCTGGCTGTGTGTGAGGTGTATGCTGCCACCTGTTGGTGTTTACATTCACAGATACACACAGAAATGTAGAGCTTGTAATAGATATATCATCATTCATAGAGCAAAATACTGACAACATTCATTCCTCTGCGGTTTCATTGAGTAGATCCTAGATCTGAACTCCCAAAAATTAAGACACAGTTCATCAATCTATGTTCAAGCCTCGAAAAAAAACAACATTCTAAAAGCACAAAGCCACTGCATTTAAAAAGCTAGGGTTAATTTCATAACATATTTATTCTGAGGACCAATGCCAACAATGTGCCAGGCTACTGTGAGATGAGGCGTATCAGAGAAGAAAACAGGTGGAGCAACTTATCAGTATTTGCATGCAAAGTTTTATTTTCAAAAACATGGCAGAGGCATGTCCTGTTTTCCAGTTGCAGAATGAGAAATGAGTGAGTTGAGAGTTGTCAGTTAATTGTGAGTTGTCACATAATACCATTGGATTTGAAAACACGAGAGTCAAACTGTAGCTTGCGGTGACATTTCTTTCTTTTGTTTTTTCCTGTTTACTGTGTCCAAACCAATCTGCAGGGCGCTAGATAAGGTTAGCCAACTTTAGCCTGTCAAGTGACATGATAATTAATGTCAAAAGCTGACAGGACATTTAATATGGCCAAAGGGGGTTGAATAAGAAAGCTATAGCAAATGCTACTTATAGCGGTTTGTCTGTAGCAGGGCTGATGATGAGGTTAGTGTGTTTGATGAGCAGAGTAAAAGCTGCAGGAAAGCAGCTGTGGTGTGGTTGGAAATAGAGGCAGGGACAACACATACCGCATGAAAGCAAAAGTGTAGAGCTACATCTAAGCTAATGTGAACTATATAATTATCTATATAATTTATTAATTTAGTTATTAGTTTAG
>JAUZTA010000027.1:6437931-6448224 GCA_034780835.1 Ctenochaetus striatus
TATCTAAGGAAAAGTACCAAAATATATTTTGCATCATAGGAGTTCTGTTTCTGCTAATTTGGCTTCAGAAGGAAGCTAATGTATTTCTTTGCATGTATGCATTTATGGCTGGTATTGAAATATAAAGTGTTTGACACTGGCATTGATGATTAAATATAATAAATGCAAAAGAGAAATGAGAAAAATTTTAATTTTCTCTGTTCTCCGTACCCAATATTTCATTTTTCTAACGTTTCATTTTCACAACAGGCAGTTACCAGTAACAAATAAAAAATGTTTCATAAAAATTGCTTCATTAATTCCAGCTGAATGAGATTAAAGCGTGTATATCCTAAAACTAAAAACTAATGGCACTAAACCATTATTTCAATGCATAAGTCAGGAAGTTACTGTTTATTTCAGGCCTACCATTGTATTAATGGATATCCAAAGATCAACAAATGAACCTCTTATGTTGCTGATGACTTTGATGCGAGGGTGACAGACAGGGATAAGTGAAAAGTTGTTTCCTTGTGTAAGTGGCAAATTTTGCAAGAAATCATGAAAGATTCAAAAACTTGAAGTGATGCGGGTCAAGTATTCTACAGGGAGTGCAATAACTCATTCAACATGTCACGAAGGGCCTTGAGGAAATGGAGCTTTGGAACATCAATCTTCTTTACGTCAACTTTTGACAGTGAAACACATGAAGCTGACGGTCCTCCTAGTTTTTATCATCTATTCTCCGGCTAGAAGTTTAGACATTCTCATAATCAGGACAGGCAGAAAAGGAGACAGAGGCAATAATCTCTGTGATGAAAATTCCTACTCATTCGAACCATCATATTAAAAGGAAATGTATTTTCCCTTTCATTTGTCTTGTCAGGAAATAACAGGAAATCAAAAGTTTTTGCTTTTGTAAAGTTTAACCACAGGCTGGATGCTGTGTGTTCAATCTGATATAATTCTATGGTTGAGCACAATTACGTCAAAGTGAAAAGATGAAAAGACTATAAGAGTTATTTACTCAAAACTAACTAGATAAAAAGATTAGGGCAAGTGTCCGGGGGCTGTAGCATTCTACAATTTAACTTCCTTATCTGAAATAATTGCCATTATTGCAGAAGCTAGTGTGCAAGTTTCCAAACCATGCAATTCTGAGTTTGATAAATACTACTTGGTAGGTGAAAAAAAGAAACAGTCTTCTTAAGAGGATGACTGATTGTAGTCTTCTTGGACTGTTTATAAGAGAAAACTTGACTTGGGCAGCTTAAAGCCTTTTCTTGCACAAATAAACAAACAAAAAAAAAAATAGTCGTAAGGTGCACTCAGCATCAGTTGAGCATCATTGCTTTCTTTAAATCAAAATAAGTACACCTTTGCTGTTTTGTAAGTGTTTTGTTATGCTTAAACAGAACATTTGTTAAGTGACTTGGGGTCACTGACAGATGATTTCCAGTGAATGACTTACATTGGATGGTGCTTTTAATTACTTTCAGTAGCCGTGTTCCAGTATACATCCCATACTACACACTAATTCTAGGTATGTTTCAAGCAAACATATGTAAACTAAAACCATGTATTTGCTTGTTTATGCATATGTGCTGTGAGTGTGTTTTAACTGGCAGAGTAGTTGTAGTTTGATTTATGTAAGATGTTGCACATATTTCACCTATAATGATATCTGTCCACTAACTGCACAATATATGCTAAAAAGATTAGGATGATGGCATAAATTGTACATATTGAGTTTGTAGTTCGTCATTGTGACATAAATCCAGAAAAAACAAAAAGGCCACTTTGCAGAGGTAACAGGCCTGATGGGTATTTGACCACATAAAATGACATTAGGAGACAAAGAGCCTTGCAAGACATGTTACATACACTTTACACTGTGGCATCAACGGTGTGAACAACACAGGGGTGCTAAAATGCCTGTGACACTGCAAGTTTCACCAGGTGAATGAAGCCTCTGGCAACAGTCAAGTTAGTCTTAGTTGCCTCTGACCTTATCGTTTATACTTTATTTTGAAAATTGATAGCAATGTTGCATTGCCTCTGAGTTTGGAGATCGTCAAAAGTTTCTTAGGAGTGTCACGGCAGGAAAATGCCATCACTGAGCAGCTGCACAGCCACTGAAGTCCTGACAGAAATTCTTGAAAAGCTGCGCTTTAGGAGCTCACAACAAAAGCTGCATCTGTTTCTTGGCATAAACATCACTGCTCAGGAGTCTTTTGTGCCTTTCTCAAAGTCAGAGCTACACACCCAACTCCACACTTGTCTCTGAAAGAATTTGCAGTGAACATAAGAAGAATTTGAGGTGAGTCACTGGGTTGAAGTCTACATTGATTTGTGCCACAGGTGCCTTTTGACAAACACTCCACCTGAGAGGGGTGTCATAACCTTAGCTAGCTAATAAGGCTTTTGAAGGCTCTGGCTTTGAAAGTGGGCATCGAAAGTGAGCACTCATCTCTCCGTGCTGCTACCTTGACGTTCCTAGCAGGCTGACAGGCTATCCCAAAAGGAGCAGAGAGCTAGCAGTGTGTGTTAGCATGAAATGACAGATTGGCTGAATGGCTAGCGATAATTATCCAGAGCTGCCGCGGCTCTGAGGTGAACTGATGCTCAAAGATCGCAGAGCGGTGTTAACATTCAGCTAATTAGCATGCTGCAAGAGTGCTCAGTGATGTGAGGAATCCATTCAGCTGGGGCAGAATTGTTCAATAGCATGGAAGTGAATAATCACCTCTTTGTGGTTGAAAGATGCATCAGTGTTATCCTTTTTTTTCATTTGGTTTTTGCATTGAAACAGTTGAAGGTGACATCATGTAAGAGAGGATGTTTTATTTCCCAGTGGAAATAAAAACAATGACTTTGATCGCACTGAGGCGGAGGAGGTGCTGCATTTATGAGGCTGATGTACTGCAGGAGTTTGAGAATACATTGAGCATTCACTTGAAATCTAGTTAAGGCTACAGTCATTCAATATCTGTGTTAGTGTGTGTGTTTGTGTGTACATGTGTGGGTGTGTGTGGGCCAAAAGACACAGGAAAAGGAGAGTGTATACGTATGTTTATGTTGTAGTCGGCAGCTAGAATGCAAAGGGAGAAAAACTGGATCAAGGTCAATAATACTCTTCCCTCATGTGTGCACGTGTGTCTCTGTGTAGAGTCAATTATTAAAGACAGGATGAACACAGCTAAATATGAATTAATAGTGAATGAGTCTGCAGCATATCAATTAGACTCATACATGTGTAAAAAAGTTTTTTCTGCCTCCACTTCCCCAAACACACACACACATCTGTATACTCTCACTATTGATAAACCCTATAAATTTTTATTCTTATGAGTATACTATTAACTCGTGTTGTATTGAAAGTTGGGATTTCTCATTTCTTAAATCCAAGGCTGAAATTGAAAGGCTGTAACAGAGAAATGCTCTGACACAACCCACGCTGCAGTATCGTCAGTAGACTGTTGCAACGGATCTCAACTCTTCTCGTAAGAGACTGAATTTGCTCAGAATACAGTAGATAAAACCAAAGCTCTCCTCTGGTTCATTAAAATGCCCTTGAGCTTTGTAAATGTGTCGGCAGATGTTGATAGCACTCAGTAAATGAAAGTTAATTCAAACATTCACTGTCAGTATAAATGTTATTTTATTGAGGTTACTTTAACAGTGTTACCACTTTCTTGTATCTTTTAGTAGTACTGAATAAAAATGTATTGTAAGTGAAAAAGTCTTACTGTGTGGAAAAACGTTCCAACACACCTTTTTTTAAGCAGCTGCTCTGCAGATTTTTCATCATATCACAAATCAGCAGAAGGGGTTTGTTTAAATGTTCTTGTTTTCCCCAAGTCTGTCAGAGACTTCCTGTCTATGTTGGCTTACACATTGTGAAGTGATGATGTTTAGGTGATTCTGATGAAGATCATGTGATATGGCTGAAAGCCTTAAACAGCTTCTAACCTTGAGATGATATTATTTTAGTCAGCTGCTTTTTCCTAGGTAAAAAAAAACCAAAACTTTAACCTTCAATCAGTTCCCGTTTCTTGCTGCAAAGTGACACAGTTGGTCATCCCTCATACCCCAAACCTGTGAGTAAGTTAACTCTGAGTGTATTTAAACAAGATGAACTGTCAGCTTATTACAGCTTGCAGCAGGCATCGCCCTCTGCACTTGTCTCTGTTTAGCTACTACCACCGGGAGATGCTGAAGCTCAAATATCTAAAATGTACATACTGACCTTTACATGAATTAAAAATATGGTGCAGTGGGACAAATGTATTTATTCTTCTGAGATGTTTTTACCCAAACAGAGGTAGGAAACCTTTTTGAATTATTAAATTTCAGTCTGACTTACTCAAACAAAACCAAGTCACGTAAATAAAGGCCCAGCATCTGCCAAATTCAGTGGAGGCTGAAGGAGCTTGACTGTAAACTTAAAGTGTTGTTGAAGCATTGTAGCATAACGATATGTTCCATCATAGGGATGTCAGGTCCAATAAATTTTTAACTTTCAATTTAAAACCTGGAACTTCGCTCTTGAGGTGCTACCTGGGCTGGTGCTGTGCTCCAGGTGACCCAGGTTGGTCTGCTTGGTGATGTGGTAGATGAGCTCGCTGGGTTCGCTGTCCTGGTCGCTGGCCGACAGCTGCAGCGTGGTCAGCTTCTTCGCTGAGTTTTCATCCAGCACCAGGCCTTTGTTCACCACCACAGACGGAGGAAGGCGGTCCTCTGGAGGGGAAGATAAGAAGAAGGTTAGTCACAGAAGAAGAAATGAAAGCAAAAAGAGAGCCCCCTCCAGCAGAGATATATTAGTGAAACCATAGTGGCATTTCCAGAGTTTATGGAAACAATTCATTCAAAAGGAGATAAAAATATTAAGAGTCGATTTCCCCATCTTGGTAAAAAATGAAAATAGATGGAGCAAAGCAGTGGAGAAGAAAGAAGCTGTGAGTGATTTGGAGGAGGAAAGAGGAAGGAGAGAAGATAAGAGGAGCAAAAGGATTTATTATGAACTGGAGAAATTACAAAACTATGAGTAAAGAACTGGACTGGAGATTAGGTTGGCTGATGGAAAGGAGGGAGAATGGCGTATCAGGAGTTAGGAAAGAGTGATATAGGTTTAAAAGAAATAGAGAAACAGATTAGAAAAGACTGAGAGAGGGCAAGGAAGTAATCAGAGGGCGGCGTGGTGGGTGGAGATATGAGCTCAGAGCTCCACTGTAGTCACATCAGAGAGGAGAGAAAAAAACAGAGGGAACAATACAGAACAGGATGAAAAGTGAGCTGGGAAAGATATGAAAGTTCAGCTGTGAGGGACAGACAATCCTTCAGTCTCCAGCAGCTTGTAAACGAGTCTGAATTTTAACTGCTGAACTACTTCAACAACCTGGCCGAGACCCCAGAGGGAAGTGAGTAGAAAAGTTTTGGTGTGTTTTCAGCCGTCACAGGCAACAAGAAACTACCCAGAAGGCTGAGAGATGCTAAAGGTTTTAGGATACAGGGGGCAATATCTTCATGAGCCCCTTCTTCTGCAACAGTCCTTTTCTAAAAATATGTACATATTCAGGAGAAAGCATAAAGTTATTTGTCAATACCAATTTTCAGTTATTGCTGAAATAAAACTGTCATTTTATGATGAAAACCTTTATGGGAACAATGTTCAGGAGACAATGTGGAACAAACAAGTGAAAAAAAAAAACTGCTCAAAACTGTCATGCGTGAGTTTAAAAATCAAATCCAGTTTTGAAAAAATCCAAATTGGATTAGAGGATAATTATGTCTGATCCAAAACGTCCTTGACCCATAGAGACACCACATGATGCAGGATGATGGTTCAGGAATAATTCATATTACAGGTCACACTCTCAAAGCAAGAGTGCACTGAAACATTGATTAGACTGAATATAAGGCAAAGCCAAACCAAGCTGTACCAAGGAGGGTCTCGGCTGGCAGAAACTGAGGGGACTTATGAGGACCTTAACTGTGAAGTGGCACATTCTTTTTGCAATTATTGAGGCTGTAAAACAAAAAAAAGAAAAAACAAGCAAAAAACAGCTATTTCTTTATTATTAATTTTTTACTTAAACATAAAAAAATATGTAACATTTTCATTAGACAAAATGTCTAAAAAAGACTGTATCTTTGTTATATACGTTTTTATTTTTATTCAAGGAAATGGTGAGGGAGAGCAGGTAAATCCTCAGTTTGTTTGAGCCCTATCCCAATGTTGGGGTTTTTACTTGACCCATAACTTTAAAAACAGAACAAGCATTAAAGTGGTCAGAGAGTTTTTGATTAATACTTGACTGATTTCTTTAAGAGTAAAATATTTGGCTAAAATATTCAGCTTGAGAATTTCAGTGCTCTGTGTCTCTAAATGTCCAAAAAAAGTAAAAAAAAAAAAGTTGTCATTGTAGGTTGGAAAGAATCATCACTACGTGTCTTTGCCTGACTGGAAAAAATGTAAAAACAGAGTCTTGGTGGTTCTACAAAATTCATATTCAGGACATGTTCGTGGTTCAGTGGCACATCAGCAAGCAGGCAGGACAAAGGGATAAATTTGTAGTAATTGCTTTCTTCTCTCCACCAAATGAAGGAACATTTTAGCCTTTAGTTTGGCACAGCAGGTAACAGAGAATGGAGGAAACCCTACCGAGCACACTGATGAAGAAGGACTGGTCGATCAGTTTGTTGCCCTCCGGATCAACCAGGTTGAACTTGAAAGACATGCTGCCTCCCTTTTCTCCTTTCTCATGGCTGTACTGCAGCAGGCCTGCAAGACAGGAATGAAGAGTCAGTGGTAACTTGAGATTATTCTCACCACACAACTTTCTAGGTCGTCCTATCACTGTACCTTTCACATGTAATTAGATTTGGATTACAAAGCTGAAGTTCACTTGAGAAAAAGTAGCCAAATGACCACATATGAAGAAAACAGAGCAACAGAACAACAAGCTCGCACCTTTGTTGACGTCGTCCTGAGTGAAGCTCTGAACTGGCCCTTTAACAGAAATCTTCTCCACACGTCCGCTCTTGCTGAGCTGGAGTTTACCAGCCGGAGGGTCTTTGGTCAGGATGTATCTGAGCTTCAGGCTGTCGGAGTCCATGTCTGTACCCTTCAGATTCTGCTCTGTGATCTTTGATGAAGATCCTGAAATAATTCAGAGCACTCAGTGTCTTCATCTGACAAGTGTCAAAGTAAATGCAGCACTACATTAGCGGCTCTCACCCACTACGAGCCAGTAAAACGCGTTTTGAAGTTTTCGAAACAATTTCAAGGCCTTGATTTTAGACTTTTCTTATATTTTTTAAGAATCTACTACACACAAAAAATGACAGCCAATGTTTTTTCTTCCCTCTCCCTCATTGGATATATTCCATATTCAACCCTCCTTCCTCCCTCCTCCTCTCTCACCTGCTGGGAGCTGCAGGCCTCTGTTGACGGTCATTCGGGGTCCTTCGCTCTTCCTGACGTCCATGGTGAACTCCAGGCGACCCGTGTGGGTGTGGATGCCATCAGTGAGGGTGAAACCCATTTCATCAGCGCCCCCGCTGACAGTTTCAGGGGTGTAGACCATCAGCTGGTCCAGGACGTCCTGGTAAGTGAAGGTGGAGCCCTGTGTGAGGACCCGGCCGTTCTCCAGCGGCTGGGAGTAGAACTGCCGTCTGCGGAGTTTCCCTGATGGAAGAAAGGTCATTGAACTTCAGTGGTGACAGGTGTGTGTGCGTGTGTGCACAAGCTAACTGTAGCTCAATAAAGCAGCAGCAGCTTAAACTGCATCTGGGTAAGTGCTGTGATTATCTCAGTCAAATGGAGGAGGTTTGAGCTTTTCATGCAGAACATTAAAGACACGGATCGTCTTTGTAGAAACTAATGAGACTTTCTAGATTCTGGTAAATTACAGAGCTCCTTAAATCAAAGTCCAGGTTTAAATGGGATTTGAGCTTAAACCTATTATAAGTATTTTGGGAGGACACACACATGCACACACACACACGCACACACACACACACACACACACACACACACACAAATACACAAACACAAACATGTTTTCTTTTATTGCTCCTAGAATTTTTCAGTATTTGCAGTAAATGTTTCTGCGTTCCTAAGTCAATTTAATGTTATATATTTGAGGCTGTTGGTGGATCAATATAAACCAGATGAAAGTATATTACGTAATGGAGATGCATCATATATTGTCGCAAGCATTTCTGCACCGCCATTTCTCGATTCTTATATGCTAATACCTTTATATCAGTGATAAGCTGAAATGATCTGACTGTGGTGATATAATACCAAGCACAGACTGAGCTTTCAAGTTTTAAAACACTGTATTATTTAGCACACAGATATATGCATCATCACATGAAATACACTGTACTCAATTTAACTTACATGATACAGTTTTGTAATCTTGCAGCCTGTAGTACAATTATACTTATTAATATACAGTATCTAATGTGTGATGCATGTTGGATAGAATGAGGATGCTCCTAACTTGCCTGTGTGTTTGTGTTGCAGTGTCCTGTTGTCTGTATTATGTTACACAGGGTCCTTCTTTCGCTCTCTGATAAATCTGTGTGTGTGTGTGTGTGTGTGAGGACAGTGGGGAGGCAGCCTGTTAATAAAAAGACGAGCTGAATGGGACTCATCGTCCCGTATGAAATCACTCCTGTCCTGCTCACTGTCCCATCAGTCGTACACGCTGCTGGTTTTATGTCGATGGCACACTCGGTTTCACCGTCTGCTTTATGGCGCTTTGAGTGGGGGCGGGGGTGGGAATGGGGATGGGGGCCTGTTATGAGGAACGACCCAAGCAGGTGCCTGTTAGGTGGACGGATATTAGAGATGTGGAAGGAAGGTCTGAGAATAACACCGAGCAGGTCCCACTTAGACATATTTGGGTGAAGAAATCGAAGAGGGTCATCTGATGTTCTGACCATTTCAGCAACATCGTAAAGGCCAAATAACAACAACAACAACAACACAAACCCAGCAAATTCATAATGTTGTAAAAACGCAACAAAGCCTCAAACTGCCGTCCCTGTTCATGTCCGCTGAATGATACAAACATATAGATTGGATGAGTTTAAGAGGAACAACCAGCAACATGGTAAACCATTTAAAACTGGATTCCAGTTCTTCCACCAGCCAAGAGGCTACACTGAAAAAGACAGATTGGACAATTTGTCTCACATAAGAAGCAAAATCACACATCAGTTAAAACCAAGTGCCCAGGAGAAATGTGCAGGTTCACTTACCTAAAACAGGCTTTTACATTTCTGCTTTGATTTGATAAAACTGAATTGATCGCACTATTAGATAACACTAACGGTGGGTTTCAGATAACAGAACAGATTTTACATGTCTTTTTAATCATTAACATGAGACTTTTCAAGGTACTGTATAAGCAGTCTTTGCCTCTTGTGGTAAACTCTGACCATGAGCCAAATAAATCAAAGTCCAAAATCAACTTTGTGTCAAACTGCCTCTAATCAGGATGATTGTTCTACACAAGGTGAAACCAAAAAGCACTGGCCAAAACTTGATGAGAACATTTTTTTAATGAAAAATTATTAATAAAATTGCTTAGAAAGAGCTTCCACTCTGGTTGGTTGTCAGTACTAGAAGCTCCAGCTATAAAAGTATCATGACTTGACTTCGTAAAGTTGGTATTTATAAAAG
This sequence comes from Ctenochaetus striatus, assembly GCA_034780835.1. Taxonomy (NCBI): domain Eukaryota; kingdom Metazoa; phylum Chordata; class Actinopteri; order Acanthuriformes; family Acanthuridae; genus Ctenochaetus; species Ctenochaetus striatus. The sequence goes on from JAUZTA010000027.1 coordinate 6,447,611, forward strand.
AAAACCACTCATTCTGGCTCACTACAGACTTGATATCTTTCCTTTAATTATGTGAAACAGGACTTTTATGAATCATAAAACTCATCATCAGATAACATATGGATTCTTGTCTCTTTTATGTTACTCCATTGTGACTAAATTCAAGCTTTTGCTGAGTGAAAAATACTTCTCTGTCTAGTAAAAATGATTTTTTTGCAAAGCAATTTCTTTGAGTCTGCTAGGCTCTGACATGGGGGGAGAGAAAACTCGATTCGGGATGGTGAGTGGACGTCAGGAAAACAAAGTGTTTGGAGGTCAGTTGATTTGAGTGTGTGCCGTTGTGTCGCGAGCGGAGTGTGTGTGAGGAATGGCTGCAGTCAGAATGCGGCGCTGCAGCAGACGACTGGTGTGTTTGTCTTGTTTTAAACTGTTGGGCCGTCGGAACTAAGAGTAATGTGTTTACTAGTGTGTGTTTGAGTGTGTGTGTGTGTATGTGTGTGTGTGTTCATCTCTATCACTATCAGAACAATTTACTATCAACATGCTGGATACTCCTCAGCATAACTCTCTCCTTGGCTGTTTATAAGCTTGCTCTGTGTGTGTGTGTGTGTGTGTGTTGAAAGAATATCTGATGA
>JAUZTA010000027.1:6594324-6604950 GCA_034780835.1 Ctenochaetus striatus
GCTAATTTCGTGCGAGGCAAGCTGTGAAAACAAGCCAAGTTATAGTGCCTCCCAGCTGAAGGACACCTAAAACTGTCACAGCCTCTGCCAAAAAACCTGATTTAATCAGGACCTTTGGCAAATACTTAAAGTAGTCACAAGGAGTGCAGAGATGACACTGGTCTAATCAGGAATTTCCATGTGTGTTATCAATCATCTGACCACCAATACAAGCTGGTTAACAGCTGAGGAACCTGCATATAAAGCAGGAGACTGTGTGCCCTGCCACAGGGTTAGCATTGTTATGCTAATAGGCACACATGTTCATCTGGGTGAGAGACTGAGTTTAAAAGTTGTGACTTAACTCATTGATTCAACTTTCCCCCAACGCCTCCGGTCCAATTACAGGACCTGCTGGTAAGACATGACAAATGACTGGCTGATCGTTGGCCTCCCAGCGCCCATAAATCCAGCTGTCTGCTCTCGCCCTGCCGGAGCTGCAGTCGCTCCAGTGGCCAGATATCAGCATCAAGCATGTAATGGGTTATGGATCATCAAACAGATGGCCCGAGAGAGCCAGGGTCCGCCACAAACAGAGAGATTAGTACGAAGCCTTGCTGGGGGTGATCATAGGAAAAAAGAAAATATTATTTAAGAGACAAAATTGTTTATTTTTACATAGATTTTAACAAATTATTAGTGATACATTCAAAAAGATGATTTCATCTCTTTTTTTATGTGATGGCATGCTGCAGAAGAACCAAACTAAAATAACTTTGGGACGTTCTGCTTGGATTATTCCAGGCTGCAGTAACAGAGGCTGACCCATTTAGGAGGGTCAAGAATAGAAATGCACAGTCATAGCTCGCTGGTTAATATCTTCCAACTTTCAGGAGTCCAAGCAGAAAAAACTTGCGAGGAAACCATCCACAGAGGGATGTAATTTCACATCAAATAATTAATCAAATCGGAGAGACAGTGTAACAGCTAACAGAAGAGGGTTCTGATATAAAAGGCAAGCATTTCCTCCCGTGCAGTTCTGCAATGAAGAGCACACAAACAGAAGCGTTTCACTCAATAATTCACCTCCTCTGCCTCAACACCCATTAGTTCTAATGAAAAATCCATGCCACGTGTCCAGACAAAAGTTTTAAGGTTGCATTGACGGTCTGTGCTGCACTTCAGACTTAGTTTGGTTTTGAAATTTCAAAAGTGGAAGGATAAAACTGCAGGAAGTACTTTTTTGTGATGCAAAGAAATCTCACGGGCATGAGTTTGAAGAGCCCAAATGCAAAGCAAAAAAAATTACAGCGACAGAGACGCAGGTGAAGAGAAAGCATAGAAAGTTAATCACATACTGTATTTCCTCTCACAGGCCTGCAGTGATACATAATGCATGCTGCCAGCATTCAATCTGAGAAGCTCGCTTCTTATGATTGCATGACTTTCGGAGGAGCTGAGTCATTCATTATCCAGTTTATAGGTTCCAAGCATCCGACAAAACTCGTTAGCATTCAATTAAAAAAGATTGCACGTTGAAGCCAGATTGTATATTTCAAAATCTGTTGACAAATTGATCTCATTTGTTCCTGTTTTGTTGCTCCTGCCAGCCTTACACGGTCCCACAGATCACATGGTTCACCTGCAAACACCGAACCTCTTGGCAAGCAACAGCTTACTCTCTGAGAAAAGAACAACAGCTTTTAAGCTAACAAAACAAAAGGTAAATAATTCATGTATGTAGATAGCTTTGTGTGCAAGCCTTTGAAGTCACTTTTATATTCTTTTATCCGTCGTATATTGCTGAACACTGAGAAGAAGACGTTGCATTGAAAGTGGCCCGCACTACAGGGATTCACCTGCGGCTCTGCTTCTGCCCTCACATCCACGTGCACATGTGCACAGTTTAAATAATGCATCAGCTCTCCACTCGTGGCACAGTGAGATTCATGTTAGGGGATGGAGATAACGCCCCCCCCCCCATCTCCCGGCTACCAGAGATCCGAGGCTGAGCAAGTTTCTAAATCACTGTTTTCCACCTCGGAGGAATGTAAAAAATGCAACTTTGAGTTAATAATTAACAACGAGTGATTTCTGGCCCATTTTGACGTCTCTGATTTCTTGCTGGGAGCTTATGAATCTGTAACCAAATTTTAATTTGGAGCAGCTGTGAGCAGAGCTCGAGCACCGCACTGCAACACAACTGCAATCCCGTTTGGAGAAATACCAGCTGGATAATGTTTCCATAACTGTTCGGGTAACTCCAGACCCATCACACAGAAGAAAAGTCGAAAGGTCAGAGGATGTCCTGCTGGCTGCTAACCAGAGTCATGTTGCACATTCCCAGCCAGGGTTTAACTTTAAACACAGGCTGCACTTTACCAAACCACCTGTTTTTTTACAGTTACAATTGTTAGCTTTACATCATTGCTCTTGTCTTTCTTTGTAAGGAACCGAAAACCACATAAAAATCACTGCATCAGTTCCTGCCATCAAAAAGATTACTGTCACACAGATGTTTAAGATATGCCCATATGCTGCATGTTGGAAACTAATGTATGCACATAAATTAATGTATGATTGGAATGAATCTTAATCTAGCATACAGCATCTCTCAAATCCACCATGGGCTAAGTTTTTAGTTGATTAATTAAATGTAAAGTGAATTTGATCGAGGACATTTGCACATGTCCTCCAGGCTCAGGGCTCTACAGGCTGAACAATGTGTGTGTTGCCCTTTTAAGAGTTCTAATTGGATAGAACCATGTCTCTCTGGTTAGTACACACCAATCGTTTCATTGCGCTTCCTGGAAGATTGTAAACGATGCAAAACTTTCATTTCATGGTGTTAATATACAGCAGGAGCTTAGAGAGCAGCATGTAATAATAATGAAAAAAAAACTGCAGTGGCTTGGTATGTACAAATGTTCCCACAAATATGATGCAGACAGTTTAAGAAGCAGCATCTGATTAAAACTAAATCTAAAGCTCATAAAAGAAGGGAGACTGCACATTAGTCTTCATGGGTGTAAAACAACTAGGCAAACCAGCCACCCATAACACACACGAGGATGGATGGATTACCACAGGGGCAGCTCCCTTACAGCTTTGACAGCCAAAGGCAACCTGACACAGGAAACAAGGCGTACTGCTGTGTGAATGAGAAGAGGAGCAGCTGTGTGCATGCTTGCGAGTGTGTGTGTGTGAGTGAGTGTGTGTTTGTATGCAGGTATTAGTGCTATCATCTAGTTAAGCACCAGGCTCTATCCTCTGAGCTACACAACAAAAATAACATATGTTATTTGGTATAAGTGTGTGAGCGTGTGCAGAGCAGAAGAAGACAATTAGAGCAGACTTAAGCTGAGAGTGGCAAACACACACTGCACATGCACTCGCAATGAAGTTGCAGAAAACATACACACACACACACACACACTTATACACACACACACACAGTCCTTGTGGGTCAGTAAACTCACAGCGAGATGAAAGTATGAAGCACTCAAACCACTATCTCTCTCTCCGGCTCTCGTCCTTTGATGTTTCACTTTACTGCACATCTTGATCTATTTGCTATCACTGACTCCAACTATCTCGATGGACGTAATGTCAGGAGCATCTGTACAAAGTGCATGTAATACAGTCTGTTATCATGAGGACAGGGTTTTAGAAGTAAAAGTTCTGCATGTTTCTTACATACAATGAGAGCTTCATCCATTCAGTGTCACTGTTTGTTACTGTGCTGCTAACTTAGATTTTGGTTTGAAGTATTGAATGTCAGATTAAATGCTAGGTGTTCTTAATTTCTTGTAGTAATTTTGAATGTGTTGTTTTATAATTGGAAATGATGAGTTCGCTCTTCTGCAATCAGTACAGAGTAAAACCAGCAAGGCAACAATGAACAACTGCTGCAACCGCACCATCACTCACATTAGCTCTCCAAGCTAGCTCCATTGCTAGCTGACAGCTAGCTTGGCAACTGACAAACAGATTATTTAAGAGTCATGTTTGTAGTACCATCAACTTGTCTCGTAACTGTCTTAAAAAACATTTATACTTTATACTCACAAGAAGGTTATATAAGAAGTACAACACAGCAAACAAGCTAGGAAAGCTCAAAATTGGACTCTGTGGATGTCTTTGGATCAGCACCTTCTCGACAGTTTGCTGTCTGTCAAAAGCACTAGTTGAGGGTCAAAAAACAACAAAATTTGTTTCTGAAACAATGTATTTAACTAAACTTAAGACAATCCCCTGACTTCCATTAAAATGGCTTTAAAAATTCACTGTTCTAATTGCAGATTGGGCCTTTACTGTACTAATTAATTCCTACAATACATTCGGTCTGAATCCTGTTTGTACTTATTGTTTACGTTTGTTCTGTTTTGAAGCGGCTCGGGTCTTAAACCCTTAAAAAGGGTGCATTTAAGCTCACTGCGCTGATGCCCACCTACGCACATACTGACAAGAGGAGAGTTCCTTTAATACAGACTACTGGGCACAGACATATTTTCCCATAAAACCAATCCCCTTAGCAAAATGATTGATGGGGAGCTTCTGGGGAGAGACATGCAAAGAGAAACAGAGAGAGGGCAAGAGTCTTCATAGGAAACCTCTAAGAGGATTACCTACATGTGCTCGGCCCTGCCTCATTACTATACATTTCACTTTTCAAAACCGTGAAACAGCCTGCACAAGGGATGCATTTGCGCATGTGTGTGTGTGCATGTGCTAAGGCTGTGCGTAGTTTGCTGGTTGTGAGGGCTTAACCTCTCACAGAGGTCAGTTCCATCAGAAAAAACAACAAACACACTCACACACCCTGGCGACCCTCCTAGCTGTGTGGTATTAGTGTCTTGATTAGGATAAGTGAAGCACAACTACTGTTAAAGTAGCCAAATGAGCCTGTGTGTGTGTGTGGGGGGGGGGGGGTAAGTGTGTGTGTGTGTGTTGTGTGTCTCCCTTCTCCCTGCTCTAATTGGGTTTTATGCTCAGCAGCTCAGTCCCAGGCAGAATCTTCCTCAAGGGGAGGTTTTGTCGACTTTTTTTCTGTTATTTTTGGAGCGTCAGGGCATACAGCAGAATCCCATACTTGCCCCCCCCACACCTGTGTTTCTCACAAGAACTCACGCCTGCGTATACACACACAGGCTCTCCAAACACCCCCCTGCCATCCCAGACAAGATACTTTCTGCAGTTTATACAAGACAAGATGTTGCAAGCACCAAGCTGTGTACTGGTGTTAACAGGAGTGCTGGCAGGAACTTCTTTGTATGTGTGTTTGTTTTTGTGTGTGTGCGAGTGTGTGGAAGGGGGAGTGTGTGAATGAGATGCAGCTTTGCTCCTGGAGCGATAATCCCAGTTATCACAACAGAACATTTCCAGTATTTTGCTGGGAGGGAAATCCAACCCCCTCACACACATGTACACTCTTGTTTGTGTCACATAGGGAGGACAATGCACTGACTTCAGACACTGAGACTTCCCCTGTGACTACAACATGCTGCCTGACTGCAACAGAACAGCACTTCTTACCTTGATCACACTGTGTTTTAAAACTAGCTCTAACCTTGACCCTAAAACCATTTGCTAAACTTTAAAATTTGACAAAAACCTTGTGGGATTTCAAGGTTTTTGTCCACAGCTCTGGATCCAAACAACTCTGAATATTGGCCAGAGCCAACAGTGTCATGTGCCAGTTGCTTATTTTGTCTGAAAGACTGTTAAAAAGCTTGAGGAGGTTTGGTTCTTTTCTCATCCGAGGAAGCAAAAAGCTACAAATTCTCACATTGCATTTTCATTTATAAAATAATTAGTTCAGTCTGACTTGGAAGCAGCAGTTGACAAAAGAGTTTGGTTCATGGTTGTCATATTCAGTTTCAGTCTTAATATGTGGTCTTCATCTCTTTTACAGACATGCTTTCACACTCTTCCAATGATTCTGTGCACTTGGCTTGAAGTTTTTACTCATTTGGAGACAGATGGGTCTAATATGATGCAGAAAGCAGAGGAGAAGCAAGGAAGTGGACCTGGAGCATTATTTTTGTTATCAAAGCATTGCTGATTCACAAATATCAGCACAACCCTAAATTACTATTTTTAAATCAGACTAATTTTGTTCATTTTGATTCAAATTGAGAAAATGAGCCAAAAATAAAAAACATACAGGTGTTAACATAAATACATGCTAATTGAAAGACTGTTGATTCATCTCATTTGAATGGTAGAAAGTCAGATTTATATTTGGTCACTGTTGGATAATTTTTAACTCAGAGTCTACGTTCAAATGTAAAAGTTTCTTCTAAATAATGATTCGACCTTTTTCACAGCCTCCTCTTTAGTCTTGTTGACATTAAAATTCAAACACATAACAGTCCACTGCCATTGTGTCAGGTCGCCTTACAGAGATGTAATGATGGCAACTTAAGTGATCAATCAAATCTTTAATTCATGCTTTCATGCTGAAGGAACATTGCATCCGTCGCTGCGGTCACATTGACTGATTCCATCAGGACTCGGCTTCAAGGACTCAGCCTGTTCCTGACATGGCATATTAAAACAGCAGATCAGCTCACTGCAGACACCAGCTGTCCAATAATTCAAAATAATTCAAGAGGACAAAAAATTTGGTAAATGGAGCAAGATAATGCACTTTCTAAAAATAAATCTGGAAAGTACAACGTCATTTTTCTGTCATGCTTTTGGGGGAAATTTAACCAAATGAGTGCAAGGATGTCAAAACATGAGAAGACCACGACTGGGATTCTTAAAGCTCAAGAAACTTGAAAAAGTTGGATGGTTATAAAAAAATGTATGAATTATTCTTAAATATGAATGATGATAAAAACAACATTTGGTTTGTTTTCTGGTAAAAAATGTTTTATTCTCTCAATCCTGCGTGAATTCAGCGTAAACAAAGACCTACTTTTGCAACACCTTGTATTAGTGGAGATTCTTTACCTGCAAAATGTCGCCTGAATGTTTGAAAAGCTGGACAGTTATTCAAAAATCTTTTTTCCGGACCACCTGAAGAATAGATGGAGTGGGTGGGCACTTCCATCTAAAGTGATTTATTTTTCACTCACATCCTGCTTTTCTCTTTATTATCTTTGCTCTCCAAAGCTACACCTCTTTGCCTTGCTGCTGTGATGACTCAGTTTGCCTCGAGTATCAATAAAGTGCATCTGATGTGATATTATTGTCTGGTCTCCTCTTGTGTTATCCTTTCTCTCTTCAAAGAAAGAGCAAAACCATCCTCTGTAAAGACACCTGGTGTTGCCGTGGACAGGTTGAGTACAAAAAGATCATCCTTTAAAATCCCAATGTTGATTTTTACTATTTCAGTATTTTCTTTTGAAAACGGGGTTATGATCCGAAGCATGAACTCTCCGTCCTTTTCTCATTCACTCAAAAGTTTCTGCATCAGTTTTTTTTTTTAGTTTCTCATTTCCTTAACTTTTTTCATTATAGTTTCATCTTTGAGTGTTTCTTATTACAGGCGCCTCATTTATAAAAGTGATCTTAGATCTATAATTGAACTTAGTTTTAGAATCATTTTTAAAAGTGTCCTTTCAGCGTTTGATTTATAAACGATGCTGAGCACAAAAACCTGCTTTAGCAGCTCCAAGAATCTCATTTGTAACTTTACACCTGTGATCCATAGATTTCAAATCAACTTAAACTGAAGGCACCTGCCTTACAGTTTCCACTTTTGTAGTGCCGGCAAAAGGATGTTTTATTCAGGAAGAGCCATGGAACAAAGGAGAGGAGACTGAAGCCAAGCAACACGTGTCAAAGACCGTCTCCTTTGCACTGAACAAGGTAGCAGAGAGGCCGAGCTGAGGCTGAGGATAACCGGTGAAGGTTTGACCTCAAGCTACAAGAGAAATAAAGCATAGCCACACATATTTCACTTCTTTGATTGATAACTTCTAACACTGTTCATAAAGCTAATGCGATATCCCTTGACAACCAGCAGGAAAATAACTTGATGTCAAGACCTTGCTTTCAAGATAAGATCAATTTTATGTCAAAGTGAAGTCTAATAAAATAACTTATGTTCGTATCTGTGGTTTCCAGCTTAAGTCATATCTATGATAAAACTGATCTAGTCTTTTTTATAAATGAGGCTCCATGTCATCTGTGTCTGTTTGCTGTTTTGTTCTCATTTGGATGGATTGTTTCTTCTACTGGAACATTTTTCCCCCATAAGACTGCAGTGAATTCTTTCAATCGATGAAACAAGTTACATTTGTTCTTTCTCTTCTCAATTGACATAATTTAATGTGCGAGTAAACTGAACCTGATTTTAAACCTAGATTTTTTTTACATTTAATATTCCCTCTCACACACAAGCAATTCTGTACACCTCCTCCACCAGTGCTGCAGAAAACATCTATAAAGATTGTATGATTTTATTAGGCATTATAACTTTAATGAGTAAGCAGAGTCTTATTCTGAAACTTGTCTCTTCATGTCCTTTAGGCTTACCTTGATTTTCACAAAGAACTCCTCTTAAAGCATCAGCAATAATACAAGGTCATGTGTTTCATTGTTTCTGCACCACTTCCTTGTTTTTGCATCAAACTGATCATACTGCCACATGCACCGATAGCTAACTGCTTTTGGAGTGTGTGATGAAATAAAAGGTGTGGAGTGCTTGTTAAACTCCCCCTCTGCATGCTCAGAAAAGACGCATCCTACAATGAAAACTAGAACTTTTGCAGCGTCGACCCCAGACAATGCGCTCGGCCGTCTCTCCACAAACCTTTTAAGTCACAAGAACTGGCTCCAAAAGTCTTTATGGAGGGAAGCCGGCCAACAAACTGTGCTGTGCTGAATGACTTGGCTGAGAAGCGAGAGCCAAGAAGTAGTCTGCCGTGTACTTTCTCTCCCCCCAGTGAGCACAGCGCCGGGGTAATTATTTGGCAAGACATTGTGAAACAGATCTGACAGCTGCAATTATGACGAAGACGAGGCATGACTGCCGTGCGAGCCCGGTAATTTCTGTGCCGTCACAGGCCGTTATGCCACTATGGATTCGGGTGGACTGGGAGTCAATCAGGAGGGTGGGTGAGTCTGAGTCTAGTCGATTGGTTCTGATCCCAAGGGAGGTGATGAAGATAAGCCGAAATGTGAACTTCACATATTCTCAAAGGGGGGAGGGGGGCGTCTGGTATTGAAAGAAGGCAAACTGGAGGAATTACAAATGAGAAGAAAAACAGAGTGGACTATATGCTGTATCATGCAGGTTCACTCTGCAGGTACAGAGCACTGAGGTCCAGAAGGGTTCGCCTCAAAACTCATTGGTACTTTGTTAAACCAGTGGCATAATTTCCGCCTTGAAGCAGCAGCTTTGCATCTAGAAACAGCTTCAACTCTTTGTACTCCGTTGCTACTTCATGAAATCCTGCGGAACCCTGAGATTCACTTTTGGCTGAAAACACTGCTCTACAGGATGGAGGATGAGTTAACACTGAGTTAAAATCTTAAAGAAATTGCTGTTGGTGTTGATGTCAAACGGCAGAGTAATGGCAATGTTCATGACCGTCAAATTAACAATTTCAAATCAGATTTGCTTGTTTTACATGACAAAAACCCAATTCAACAGTCTGACAGTTTTCAGCAGAGCGCACAGTACAAAAATCCTGATCTGCACATGCACAGTCTTGTCTTCACACAAAATAAAACAAGAATCCAGATCAGGCCTGTGGCCCAGTGAGTCTGTGCCACTGATGTAAACAAAGATTGAAGCTGCGTCTAAATTTCCTTCGACTGCAATCCAAAATATTAAAACTGGATCATACACCAGCATTTTTACTGGTAAAAAATGTTCTAAATCTTTTTTTTCCCAAACATTTTTTGACCTGCATGCAATCTGACTGCAAGACATGCTCATATACATTAGCAGTACATGTGTACTGTTGTCAGTGTGTGGGGGGGGTAGAAGACAACACAGACAAATCTTTACAAGGGTCAGAACTGATTGACATGCTGCCTGTGTAAAGGCCCCAAAAGGCTTGTAAAGGAAGTCAAGCGCCTGCATCAGTCCAGTCCCCTTTAAGGTCATTGCCTCTCATCAATACCCCTTAGAGAGCAATTTGCAGTAGCCAACTGTCAAGTAAACACAGCATCCAGCCTGCAGGGCCAATCAGCCAGCAAAGATGACCTGACGTGACTAAAGGATACTCGCTAAGAAAGTACAAGATCTTTGAGGAACCTTGAAGGCTTCTTTAGGCTTCCTGCCAGCAAAGATTCCCTTAATAACTGGTCAGAGTCGATGGAGGTTAAGTTTTCACTTATTTCTAAGTGCTTATTCCCATAACTTCTACAACTACTCACTGTAAAATAAACTACCAAAACCTACCAAAAAATTACTCACACAGCACAAAAATTACTGTAACCTCCTCAGCTTTGGCGAAATTAAAGGGCAGGGTGGTGTTCTTCTCTGTTTTTCTTTTAAAATGAAATAGAGCAACTCAGCCCAGTGACAACCTCTGATATGTGACATCAATGCTGTACAGCAGCTCAGTAATGTGTTTTTATCAGTCTCTGGATGACACTAAGGCCCTGTGGCTCAGAGAGGACAGGATATGTCAGGCTTGACACAAATATTATTTCTTGGTCGGATACATTCATTGATCGATC
>JAUZTA010000027.1:6794527-6804901 GCA_034780835.1 Ctenochaetus striatus
TCTTATTTCATCAGAAAATAGGTGTCGTTTATAGGAAACATTGTGTGGGACTCAATTGGCAACACATGTTTTTTCTTACCACCAGTTGTAACTTCAGCACCACTCAGTATTGTAGGAAAGATGTATGTTTTCTTGACTTGGCTTTGAAGTGCAGTTTCACTTCTGATATTCTTTGAGCAAAGGCTGACAAAATGCAACATTATGCACCAATTTTTATTACCAAATTTGTTTAACATACCAAACATACCAAATTTAAAAGTATTACCTTCTGAAAGCACACCCTTTGTAGAATCAGAAACCACTGAAAAAGCCTTAGCTCGAGGCTTGTGTAAAGGTTTGGTTCTCTGTAACACAAATGATGAAGTCACATTGGCTCTTACCAAGTGTGCCATCTATTGTATGGACTTCTAGTCCTACAAAACCAAAGACAGTTTAGTAAGTCATGTTGTGTGTGCGTGTGTGGTTCTGCTTGCCAGGTGTCACCAGAATGACCTGGAGAACATCATTCCCTTTTTGGCCATCGGTCTGCTCTACACTCTGAGTGGACCTGAACTTTCCACCGCTCTGCTTCACTTCCGTCTCTTCACTGGCTCTCGGCTCTTCCACACTGTCGCATATGTTTGCCCTCTGCCTCAGCCCAGCAGGGCTCTGTCCTGGATGCTGGGCATACTGGTGACCTCCTCCATGGCTTACAGGTTACTCAGCACTGTTTTCTACCTTTAGAGATTGTAGATCTACACAAGCCCCTGCACTGATCCTATAACTGTTTTCTCTGTCACTCTTGCTGCAGCTGTCAATGGTTTTGAATAGCTGGCCATAAATTGTTTATGTAATTTGCACTAATTGCTCTTCTCATTCCCTTTAATTTACTGAAACGTTTGTCATGGATGGAAAAGTATCTTAATAAAATTCTATAGCAACTTGTGTCTTGTAATTATTTTGGTCATGCAGCAGGTACTTAAACTCATTTATAACAGTGAATCACTTTGTGTAAAATGTTATACTTGAAAATAAAATGTATCAAGAATGCAATCCACTTGGTTACAAAAAGCAGCATGTGTTATATTCAGACATGAATCATACTTTAAATACAGCCAGCCCAGATAGGTTTGTCTATATTCACTATAATATGTCTGAAGTGTGCTTGTACCAGTGCTTCATACATCTGAGGTGAAAGTGTTTGTAGCACTGTCGGCAATAACTGTATCACCAAACAGTTGGTGTTATTTCAGGTCAGGGCCCCTCCCACAGCTTACACAACCCCAGGATAAATTCCATGTGTAATAGTAAGCGATCTTTGGTATTTGTTGTCTGTAATGACTGTGCAAAAAAAAGATAAAGTTCACCCCTCACTTCAAACTCGTTTTGGCTTTTGCTAAAAGAATGAGAGTGAGGATGTAGGTGGCTGAGGTTTTCAACATGACCTCATTACATCTGGAAGAAATGACCTGTGAAGGGTAACACATTTCCTGGAGCTGGACACACACACTCCTAAAAACATTAGAAACATTTACAGTATCAGTAACTTCTTATATAGGCCTATCAGTGTTTCTACATCATTCACTCATGGTGGCCTGACATTTCTACTTTTTTAGGTCACATGGTAATGCCCTGTGCTTAATGTTTCTTTATGTACTATTACTCACCAGCTGTAATCCTGCCACTCAGACAGGATTGTCACAGCATCACTGCATTAATAATAGATGCATGTTCTTTTAAATGAATGTGTTTCAGCGGCTCCTAGCTGTGCAAGTGGAATTGTTAAAAAGTCGGGTTCCTAATGCTAATAACACCTATTGATATCATATTTTCTAAAGATTTTAGAAAGTGCAAGGATTCAATGGTGATGAATCCTCAGAAACTATGCCTGCTGAAGTCAACTTTAGTCAAGTTGTATCACCCAAATAACATACATGACCTTCTATCAGACCACCAGTTTGACTGTGTTGATTGTGAGGCAAAGTTCAGCATATCTCTCTTCTTTGATCTTTGAGTGGACGAGACTGATAGTAATAAGTATCTGGCACTGTGCCATATTACCTTTTATTGCAGAAGCTGCAAATAGCTGATGTATATTCAGCAAAAGCTGTGGATCTGCTTGAATTTAATGTCAATGGAGGCTGTGTTTTGTGTGTGTTGTCTTCAACAAGAAGAAAGAGCAAAACAAAATTGTCGTCTAATTGCATGTTTTAGTTATATGGGATCAATAAAAAAAACCTAATAAACTCAATTTTCAATGTGTAATTTCTTGTCAATAACTGCTGTTAATTGTTGAACACAGGGTTGCCCTGGATAACTGTGATGTCTCTGTTTGGCATGAGCGCCATCCTCAGGCCAACTTGGATTACTTCAGTTCTTCTTAAAATCTGATAATAAACTGGGTTTCCGGTTAAGTTAGCACCTCGCTACTATACTCTAAAAAGTTAAATAAATGTTTCTGAAAATACAGTTCAGATTTTACGATGCGCAACGCAAGTAAACCAGGTCCAAAACAAAATGATAATGTTAATAGCCCAGTCGGAACGGTGTCCGCAGTAGGCGGACTGTTTCTCGTCGGAATGTAATTTATGTAACGCTAAATTCATCCGGCGGTTCAAACTTAGCCCAACGTTACAGTTAGACGGCACCTTGTAGTTTAGGTTTTGTTTACTCTTCTGCCAAAATGCCTGCTGAAGAACTACGATGGGGAGTTTTAAAGGCCCTGAAAAACTCACCAAAGGCAAATATCACTTTCAACCCGCTTTGGTCGCAGCGAGGAGAGGTGAGTTTGCGCTGGCTAACTGACTCAGATATTAGCTTACTAATGGCTTGTTAATTTTAGCTTGGCCAGGCTGTGACGCTTGTTTATTTCGAAAAATGGACCCTTTAGCCTCGTAGCTCTGCCAAGACGACCTAAAGAAGCACAACAAACCACCACAGTTTGTTCAATCACTCATAGAGACTATTACAAGAAGAGCAAACAGTCTTCTTCAAACAGTCAACCTTTATTTAAATAGCGTTGTTGCTAATTCTTTTAAACTAATAGTTTTGATTTAACGTTATAATATTATATAGCTAGATGAGGAGCTCGCTTTTTACTTTTCAGTTGAGTGTAAACTGTGTTATGGTCTGTAGTCAAATTTGACACACCCCAAGTTGTTTGGCAAATCTCGTTAAAACAGATGCTGTAAAGTTTCATGGCAGGGGCACATTTGAAGAGCACACCAAGCTACAGGATTTTAGTTTACAACGGAAGTTTTTCAAGCCAAATTAAACACAATATGCAAATTCAAATACGTTCGATGGTTCAAGCAGCAAACAGTAGTGAAAAGCAACCAATTGCATTTAGTCAAGAACATAAGCACATTAGACTTATGGACTTATAGACTTATATCGATGTGCAAAACGTAAGGTAAAGTTACATATAAGCTCTTTGGTACATAAAAGCGTTCAAGCATGTTTTATATGAATGAAAGAAGTACATGTGAAGTTTATTTGTCTGTTCTTGCAGGACATTATGGCAGGTTGCAAAGAGTCCCTCAGTTTGTCCTCACACTCTGGAGTCATATTGGAGCATCTCAGCTCCCTACCTCAACACAAGTCCTGCTGTCTGGGCTCCAGCACAGGAAACTCCAGCCCTGGCCTCCCTGAGGAGGTCTCCACCTCGGTTTCCTCCACAGGATCCATCCCAGACATCAGCGCCAAACAGACCACAACATGTGCTGCACCGCCTCTGTGGACCGAACCTGAGCAGGCAAGTCTCTCTTATTACATGCTGATCTCTCTGTGTTTTTGCATGCTAGTTTAAGATCCCTTAAACTTTTTTTCTGATATGTTAAAAGAGGAGTTTACATAATAACACCTGTGTGATTTGCTAAGATTTTTAGGAGCTTAATTGTATTTGTTTATTGGCATTTAGAGAGCAAATGTACAGTATATTTATACTTTGAAACAAGTCAACAGCAAATTGATCTATTTTGCAATGCATAGTAGTTTTCAGAGGGTCAAGACACGTCATGTCTTCAAGCTAGTTTTTACTTTGTTTTTGAATTAATGACATGTATATTTAAATTCGGTTATTTAATGTAAAGTTGAAAATGATGGAGCCTAAAAAATACTGTTTTTTTGAAGAATTGTACATTTTTGTTTTGTTGTAAAACTGCAGAGGGATTAAATTCAATTAATGACATTTTAAAGGTTTTAAAAGTGACACTTTGCCTGCAGATTGCCTGTTTCTCTGTGAGGTTCTGTTATGCATTTTGTGTTTAAATTGAGGACTGCAGCACACCTGCTGTTAGTCTCTGTGACTCAGTCTCAGTTCAAACCTTTTCTTCACTCTAATGTGCTGCAGGCACCGAGTGATGAAGGGAGAGATGCAGATCCAGAGGCTGATGTCAGTGAAGTTTCCAGTCCTGCATCACTACCCGCCATTTCCCTGCGATCGCCCCAAGCTATGGAGATGGCAGGCTGCATTATAAAATTTGAGGAGGAAAAACGAAATAAGGCCAAGGTCAGAGAAGAAGATGGTTAATTATCCCTTAAGTTCAACTTCAAAAGCTCTGTGTTTAAATGCATAAATTAGATTATTCAGAATTGGGCTGAAGCTGCTTGTTCTAGTTTTTTAAGGCAATTAATACAAAACTTGTAATAATAATTAATTGAATAATATTTTTGGCTATCATAAGGGTTTGTAGCAAAAAATAAGTAATACATATGTATGTTTTTCCTCAGTACTTTTTTTTTAAAAGTAGTTTTATAAGTTAGTTTTTTTCATCTGTCCTTTTTTATCAGTTTGTTTTATTTGTTGTTTTTGCTTTGTAATTACTTCAAATGATAATTCAATCTTTTTGTCCTTTTGAGAATAAAATGTCTTACAAGAAAACTATGTTTGCATAAGCTTTCATGTCTCAGCATAATTAAACATGTGAAGTATAATGTAAGACATTCAGAGTTTGCTAAGGGTTACCTAAAGGTTATTTATCCATAATCCTACAAATAAACATATCCTGTTTGCTGAATATGTGATCAATGAGGAATGATAACTCCAGTCAGGAATCTCCGAAGTCTTGCCTAATGATTATTGAATCTTTCAACTCAGATGGCGTTCAGGCTGCGGCAGGAGATGCAGGAGAAGCTGGTGGCGTCTGCGGCAAGCTCCGAGTCAGAGCAGCTGAAACGCTTCGAGGAGTTAATGGAGCTGAAGCAGAGGCAGGAGTACCAGAGCATGAGGGACATGATGGACAGAGAGTAGGAGCCACTGTCAAAGACACAAGTCTCATGTTGTTTAGCATTTCTAAAATGTTATATGTGATCACAACTTGTTTATTTTTTTTAATTTTCTGCACTGTAGAACCAAAGAGAGCATTGGGCGTCAAGAGAAGCTGAAGGAAGAGCAGCGACACAGAATGAAGGTATGATCCTGAGATGCCGCGCAGGCATCCAGGGATACTGGTGAGAGTGAACAAATGTATATAGTTTTCAGAGGGTTTACAACATCATTGCCGTGTTCACAATACTGCGTGCTGAATTATTATTTGCCTTTTTACATTGACAGAATACTGTTGCTGTGTTTTGCATTTGGAATTTCACCACCATCTTGTTCAACTGTGAGGTCGACTACCACACTTAATCAAATTTATCCTCGAAGGCCAAAAGTGATGTAAAACAGTAATTAGATGCTCTGTTTTAGGAGTTATCACTCTCTCTATTTAAAGTCTGTGCAGGAAGCAACATAAAGAGCTCCTGTTCTGAGTTAAAAGGTTCATTTGTAAAACAGTTTCAAGGATTGATTCTGTGATGATTTTTTGGATTCATAAATATGCACCCTGACTTCCCAAGATTAGAAAGACCTGTTAGGGCAGTTGTGCTTATTTTAAACAGTCAAAATACATTTTCTTCATCTGCTCTGCTTTAGATCATCAACCTACGGCTGAGGGAGGCGGAGCAGCAGCGCCTTCGTGAGGCGGAGCTTGAGCGGCAGCGGCAGGTGGAGGGCAGGGAGAGACTGCGCAACCTTAACACCATCCAGGAGGAGATCCTGCAGCTCAACCAGCTGCTGGATCCGTCCACCCAGAGCAAAACAGAGCTCCCACAGGCCAGCCTCAACTCCCTCAGCACCCGTGGGAATCAGCTGTGCTCCCAGGTGTCTGAGGTGGTGCGAAAGACAGCAGAAGTGAGTTTAGTTTAAGTTTTAGATTTGTAAAAGTCAGGCTTTGAGTGTGTTCGGAAGAAAGTTTTTTAGAGAGAGAGGAAATCATTGCATTAGTGTCATGGGAGCATCCTAGCTCATACTTACTTAAATACAGAATCAGTCAGGTGATTGAACTTTTTTAAAGACAAAACAAATGCAAACATTCAAATTTTTATCTACTCTCTCATATAAACATGATCCAACTCTCTTTAATCTTTTCTACTGTGTTGTTTCAGGGTGAGTTTCCCAGCGTGGAGGACATGACCGTGGCTGAACGAGCCCTCCATGAGATGAGAACATTGATCCGACTGATGCAGGAGGAGGTTGCCAAGGGTCAAGAGAAAAAGAAGAAGGAGCAGGAGGAGGAGGAGGAGAGAAAGAAACAGGAAGAGCTGCAGGCAGCACAGGAAGCACAGAAGAAGGCAGCGCAGTCAGCCAAAGAGAAGGCACAGAGGAAAGGTATGAGTATTGTTGTGTGTCGCTTCACTGATATCAAATACAACTCTGATGTTTTAGCTGCAGATGTGCTCATCAAATGATAAAGATGAAATCACCAAATAGTTGGAAATTTTCTTAGCTAGCTGTAAGTGGAGAAGAAACAATATTTTATGCCTGTAGAGAAACAGAAGACACGTGATGTTTCTCAGTCTGCAGTCTGGACTGCACTTGGCCTGAGACTGATGATGTTTCTTAAGTCCACAAGAACACATCCACTGTTGCAATTAAGAGTTCACATTTAGTGAAGTTTCATAATTCAGTAAGGCTGTGAGCAATGACTTATTACCAAACAGAGAAACATTTAGTTTTTATGTGCATCTTGTGTAGACCAGCTTCAGTGCAAAGAAGATCTTTAAAGAATTTGTTTTCAAACCCTCACATGCAGCAGGAAGTTCATGTAAGAAGTAAATGTATTCTTTTGAAACACTGCATTGGTGAGAATGATGACCAGTTAATGTTTTTGGTCTTTAATGCAGGCCTAAAGTACAGAAAACTGTCGGTACTTTAAATTTAACAGTTCTTGTCCTTTCACAGGGCTGCAGAACAGTGCTGAAGACAGCACGCTGAAATGGTACAAGGAGCTGCAGGAGTCTGCAGCTCAGTGCGCTCAGTCCTTCGAACAACTCAACTCCCCAAAAGACGCCCAGGTGAGTCAGTGCTTCTTTGAACGAATGCTTGTAATCTAACCAGCTGTTTTTGAGATTGTTTTCTTATGGAGGAGAAAGTTTTTCCCTACATGTGGAATGAGCCAAGAACTTTGTTTAAATTTAGTGCAGTCTATAAAAGATGATCATCACATGGTCAAAAAGGACTTTAACAAATATATGAACCTGACCAAACGTTTTATGTTGAACTCTGAACTGATGGTTTCATTTCTTTTTTTCTGGACTCAGACAAAGAAACTAAAGCTGGAGCTTCAGAAAGCAGCCACCATCCCTGTCAGTCAAATCTCCAGCAACTGTGGGTCACAGCTCAGAGAAATCTTTGACAAGATCGACAAGCTCCTGTCGGGACGGCCCGTGGTGTCGGGGGGGAAGTCTGTCTCCACCTCCCAGCATCCTCAGGGCCTGGACTTTGTCAGCTACAAACTGGCTGAGAAGTTTGTGGTGAGCGCTGTTTTACTTGTGACCATTTCAAATTGAATGAATAAGTGACTTTAAAAAGTGAGGAGATAAAATTAGCGATGTGTCATCAAGCTGTGGTCATAAATGTTTCTTCTTGACTTCTTCATGACTTCTTTCCCTCTGTAGAAACAAGGAGAGGAGGAGGTGGCGTCTCATCATGAAGCGGCTTTCCCCATCGCTGTCGTGGCCTCTGGCATCTGGGAGCTGCACCCTCGAGTGGGAGAGTTAATCCTCGCCCACCTGCACAAGAAATGTCCGTACGCAGTCCCACATTATCCTCCTATGAAGGAAGGGACACCTGTGGAGGACTATCAGAGGTACCAGACACAAATATCTCACTACACTGTCGCTTTGACTCAGTTATGTTGGATTTATCTCACAACTTAAACACTGTACAGATTTGCTTCATGTAATGTTTTTTTTTAACCTTATCAGGATCCTTGGTTACCGTGTCGATGACTCTGGGGTGGAAGGTCAGGACAGTTTCCTGAAGAGGATGTCCGGGATGATCCGTCTCTACGCTGCAGTGATCCAGCTGAGGTGGCCCTACAGCTCCAAGCAGGGGGTAAGAACAGTCTCACTGCTGTCGATGTCCCTGTTTGTTTGTTTGTTTGTTTATTTATTCTGTCACTGCAGTGCAACTTAAACTGTCTTTCTGCTCCTGTATCAATAAAGTTTAATTATCTGTTGTGATGAGTTAAAACACGCTCTGTACTCACTGTGCTTCAGTCTGCTCCTCACGGTCTGAACCACGGCTGGCGTTGGTTGGCCCAGATGCTCAACATGGAGCCTCTGGCAGACATCACAGCTACTCTGCTGTTTGACTTTCTTGAGGTGAGTCCCGCGCCTTACTTAATACACAGATCCCTGTATTGCATAAATCAATCCTCAGTCCAACTGTATTGCATATGCTTACTTGAACAGAACATGATGAGCATCTCAGTGAGCGCTGACAAAAATGTAGCTTTTAATAGTGCATAGTTATTATTTTGATTGTGTTGAAAACTTTGAGAATTTGTTAGTAAAAGTTGAAAACAGTGTAGTATTCAGCAGATATTTGTTGGAACAACCAGCCTTAAAGCAAAGAGTCCTTAAAAAAAAACAATGTCTGGTCATTGTAATCATTTCCCTGGTAAAGGTTACACACCACTCAGCGCTGATCATTTTGATGATACAACATCTTTGGAGTGTTGAGGGAGGTAAAGAACAAAGGTATAAGAAAAGGGGTCGGATGACTTTTTAAGTATCTTTTTGAATTGAAAGGTGGTTCATGGCTCTTTGAAGCAGAGCTTTTTTGTCTGTAGTTGCTCTGTTTGTCTGACCAGTTGACATTTTGTTAAGTTTGTCAGTCTGTGAGTTGAGCTGTCTTCAGGTCAGTGGTCAGTGTGTTGTTATGTTCAGGGCCGTTTCAGTTTGACTGTTCTTCAGAGCTACTTCCCCCATGTAGAGGGACTGTGTGTATCATCATGTAACTGTGTTGCTGTCATCAGACTCTTAAACCTTTTTGGTGAGTGTTGATGAAGTTATTTTTTTTTATTACTGTGTCTTATGATTGCGTGTGTGTCTCCCTCAGGTTTGTGGTAATGCTCTGATGAAGCAGTATCAGGGCCAGTTCTGGAAACTCATCCTGCTCCTGAAAGATGAATACTTCCAGAGGTACACACCCTCTTTACTTCTGAAGCATATGAAGTCTTTCACCAGCAGGTCAGATACTTTACCAGCAGCCAGCGCAACATGTTTAAATTTTCTCTATTTGTGTTTCTCCAGAATTGAAGCAGTGGCCAGCAGTGGACAGATGGGCTCGGCCATCAGACTCAAACAGTTTCTAGAGGTACATTGCTGGTATTAGTGCTAAATTGGGCAGACCCTTATTCTTTTATTCAACTCTGCTGTCTTTGATCAGCCAAAACCCACAACTTTTGTGTTCAAACTGAGGTTGAGATGAAACTTAAATGAAAAACCTAATTTGAAGTCATTAAATATGGAATTAATAGAGGAAAATTATTGATTGAAATAGTAGGATAGACATAGAGTATAGAATAGATGTTAATCAAGGTAGAAAGAGAAAAACACTAAAGGAACACCTAAAACATTTTAGAAAGTTATTTATTTAGTTATTAGTTATAAGAACACTGATTATTCACTCTGTGATTTTGATCTTGGGTTGTTTTATTGTGAAATACTAAAATCTGTCTCTCACACTCGTAGACGTCATTGCAGAACCGACAGATCAGTCCGCCGAAAGGCCAGCTGAGCTCCACATTCTGGAGGTCATGATGAAGGAGAAGCTGCGTTGGATGTTGCTTAAGACATTGTTTAACAGTGAAGAAAGCATGAAGGGACGTGGTATGATGCTGAGAAGCTGTTTGCTCTGTGGCTGCAGGGAGACTTGGTCTCCAGGCAGCTGCAGTCGATGATCAGCAGGAAAAGTTGAAGTTGCTCCGGGAGGAAGATGGTTGTCACATCTGCTGAACTGAGAGGTGATGAAGCTTTTTTGTGTCTGAGTCATTAACTGGATGACATAAAACACTGATCAGCAGGATGGATGAAGACACATGATCAACTACATTTTCTGAACCCAGT
>JAUZTA010000027.1:6923471-6933922 GCA_034780835.1 Ctenochaetus striatus
CCTGATAGGCAGAAAATTTTACAAATACGCAGAAAAAAATAGAGGACATCATCTCTGTGTTTTAGATATTTTGAGACATATGCTTAACGCTAACAGTCATTATCACTGTCTGCAACATTTTGCACTTTTTCAACGTGTCGCACTTACGACAAAGATGCATTAAATACAAAAAAAACAAAAAACAGAATAAGTCAAAGCACCAGAGGCAGACACATCTTCTTTTATGGTTTATATCAGAATAGATGAGCCAGGGAGATGGGAAAAACAGAGAAGGGCCACTGTGCTGCTCCCTCTGCTGAGATGGACTGTTACATCATCAGTTGTCTCACAGCGAAACAACCAATCACAGCAGCTCAGAGGAAAAGTTTCTGTAAAAGTTTTGGAGCAGACTGTGCTTGTTTTTCCTGTGTATGCTGAGGATTCCCTTTCGGGTGCTGACTCCCTCCCACAGGTCACATCATGCAGGTTAGATGATTCGGAGACTTTGACTCTGACTTGCCTGATGGTGTAAATATTACGGTGATTGCTTGTCTCTGTCAGCTGTGTGATAAAGTGGCGACCAATCCAGCGAGCATCCTGCGGCCCACACTGAAATATTAAATTTGATATCATGAAAGATATCAAATTTTTTAGATCATGTCAGTCAGAGGTTTCATAAAACTTGCTGACTAATGATATTTGTAATTATGTTAATGCTAATTTTCAGCATTGTCTCTTGGCAATATAATATAAAATAGTAAAATATATCAAAAATGTAATGTTTTAACATTATAACAGTAGTATGAATATTTAAAAAAATCCGTCCTTTGACTCATTTTATGTGGTCATCTGCTGTGTTAGCTGTAGTGATCTGTGGAGCAGATTAAGCGGGTCTGTTAGCGTGCCTGGGTGCTGTGGAGCTAGCTACCCCCGCAGGGGCTTATTGAGCTTCTCAACACTGAAAACGTTAGGGCACTTTATCTATTCTGTGTCAATTTTCATTTGTCTGCATTTACAAAATTTCATTTTCAAAACTGCAAATATTAAAAGTCTACATGGATGATTAATTGGTTGTAAAAAAACTCTAACAAAAAGATTAAGTTACATCACATCTCTTATCTGTCAACCTTTTTAATTCCTCAGATTCTTCTCCAATGTCTAGACTTGGTGTCTACAGTATATTACAATGCAGCATAACTACTGACAGCTTATTCAGGTGTTCAGGAGGTGTCTTATGCTAGCGTTGGATATTGTTCTGTGTGGAGTCTCTAGCCTGCAGACTACAGAAGTCTGGCAAGTTCACTACTTTTAAATGCCACACGCCTCCATTTTTTAAAGAAATTCTTTACACTCGTAGTCTTATGACTTAGCTGACATTGACTTAGCTGACAATATCTCACAGCTTTTCCTGGAGTCATAAAAGGCTTTGAGTAGCTCTTTTTTTTTTTTTTTTTTAAAGTTTCACTGTAGTACTCCCTAACACCTTGAAAATGACTTTCCTATGTAAAATTGGTGGATTTTTTTGTTTGAGTGCAGAGCTGGAGTCAGGTGTGGGTGTGAGGTTTTAGTTTGCTAGCCAACCTACTGAGACACTGCAAGGATGATCTCGGCAGATGGATAAATTGTTGTTTATCAAGCTCCAGCATATACCCCCTCTCAAAACCACATAATTTCTTTTTGCATTAATGTTTTTTGTGCTTATTCCATCAACAAGAAATAACATGATTATTTATGTGATTGTTGATGAGCTATAGACGTGTTTGAAGGCAGATTGCTGGTGGTGAACATGACCAGACTACTTCCAGTCCGAGAGGGCTGACCACCCCCTCACTTTATCTCAGAACCTAATTTACTTAAGGATTGAGATTGATCAATCTTCTCATTTTAAATCCCAGGAGCATAAATAGATGGATCTGATGAAAATAAATCAAATATGGATAAAAGGAGAAATAATTATGATGATTACCGACATAAAAGGAGGGACGGTGTGTATGATGTGTTGTTTTTATGGAAGAAGTGTGTGATGAACAAAAGAATAAAGCCTAGAACAAAAGAAAAAAACTTAGAGGGGAGGAATCGGTTGATTTATTTTTGCAGCTGTAAGATAAAACGCACAGACCCCACAGTGGAGGTTTCTGACCCACCTCCGTCCCTTTGTGTAGGAAAACTCTGCGTGAGTCGGTTTGAGATCATTTCTATAATTACAACCACTAATAGCAGTAAAGAATTTAGCAGAGCTTTCCTGTGTAATGGCTGTCAGGTTTCTGAAGCTATTTGACCATAAAAAAGGACTCTAATAAACTCTGATTGCCTGACAAGGAATTGCAAGCTCTGCACCACATCAGTGCTGTTATCTTATAAGTGTAATGAAAGAGAAAAAGGAAAGGCTTTATAAGAAAGTTACACTACTTATTTCTGGACAGGAGACTATAATCAATGTTACTGGATGCAGATGTATCACATACAGAGGCCAATTAGAGGTAAAGCTGACACTGGATTGGTCAGATGTCAGTGAATTGTGGCCGTCACCCTCTAATTTAGGCTGTTTGTGTGATGGATGATGCAGACACAAACAATAGGCTATAGTGACACAGTCCCCTGTGTCTACAGTCAGAATAATAAAAAAAAGTGTCTCCATTTTCATTTGTTTTATAGCCCACATAATATACAGACTCACAGTCAAATAAGATTTATCATTTTAAGTTTGTCTTTATTAATTTTACGATTATTTTTTGGACAATGTAATACATAACAATAAGAGCTACCAAAGAACAACTTTCAGTACAAAATGGGTACTTCTAATGTTTAGGGAAAAGGAATGGTTCAGTCTTTTAAGAAATACATTTATTTGCTTTCTTGCCAAGAGCCAGATGAAAAGATTGATAACTATCTCAAAGCTGTGTGTTGCAGACAGAGTTGGAGCCTGGACATTAACTTAGCTTACCATAAAGACTGGAAGCAGAGGGAACCAATTTTTAATGTCTCTATCGGAAATCTATAAGTAAAACTCATTTATTAACATGTTATGTCACGTTTGTTGAAGTCATACAATTGGAAATGTGAAAGAGAAGCTGTGGACGATGGTGCTTAACCTGAAAACTTCATTGACAAGACTTCAGGAAGCTGTGCATAAAAGGTGTTGGTAGACAATATATTTTCACTTTTGTCAGATCAGGCTAAAGGTCTCCATCTGCTTTTAGTTATGCTAAGCTAGGCCAACCACCACTTAGTCGTCTGAAGTTAATGCATAGACACAAAGAAGGAAAACAGCATTTTCCCAAATGCTAAAATATTCCTCCAAGGGTTCAATTATACCACAAATTTTTCATGTAGAAGTTTTCTGTTGGCAGCTACGTGACTTGTTGGTCATCAAATTAGCTGTCAGCTTATCAAGCCACACTCAGCAATGATCAGTAACACTTAAAAGCTCAAAAGAATGCTAAAACTGAGCTTTCATGCAAGGATCTGGTTAAAATGAATCATTACCACCAGTTAATAAAAAAAGTTGTCATTTATATTTCATCTTTTTTTAAATTCTTTTGTTGTTCAAGTTTTCTGGCTCACTAACTCCAAAAACTATAGAACCATCTCTCCTCTTTAAGATTGAACTCAACCAATGAGATCATGTCTCTTTCAGTCATCTGACAAAGGTTTGAAACTGAGATCTGTTGTGTCTTGATCACGCTCTATATATTTTTATTGTGTTTGAGAGGAGAGTGTTCTTGTTCTCCAGGTCTGCTATTTGACTTTGAACTTTCCACTAACTCTTTATTGTGTCAAGTTAGCAGACTTTCACTCTTGTATCTCTGAAGTAACTTTAAATATATTTATATAAATATATAAACAAGCCATCTCGAGTTCCCCACAGATGGTCTCAATGCATTTTCCTCCTCAGTGCTTTTTACAAGAGGTGGCTGTGGCCCAACACATGACAGCAGCTCTCAATTGGATAGAAATATTCTTCTAAAACAGGACACCAATCACTGTTAAGTTCAATAAGCATTTGTGTAAGTGATAGTGTTGGAAACGCTAAAGAAAGCTTACTGGAGTTTTACATAGCATGCTGATTAGGGCAGAATGATGTAATTCAAAGTACAGTTTTAGTTCTATGACATGAGGTTAATGAGTAAAAGGATACTGGAAACTACACAGGCAGCAGCTGTGCAAGTTCAAATGGCAACTTCCATAGCTAAGTGATAACAAATGTGAAATCGGCAGAGAATTCGGTTTATTTCATGAAAACTAGATGCAGGATCCAAGACAGAGCAAGTTTTATTTTGGTGTCCTTGATCATCACAGCTTCAGTCTCAATCAGTGACTGTATAAAATGGACGATGTGGCAGCTCCTCAGAAGTAAAACTAAAACATCTTGCTCACCTCCTGGTGTCTGGTAGAGATAAAAGTCATAAATCCTGCCCCCTGAATGTTACTTTGCAGATGCTGGCTCCAAATAAATAACGTCAGCGCTGAAGATGACAAGCCAATGTCAGGGATAGTTTGGCTGTATTGAAAGCCCAAAGGAAGGAGCCAGGGATTGCAGTGAACACCTGCTTGACAGTGGCTGAGAGGTGTACCAAACAACCCTTTAACTCAGACAAGGGCCTTGTGACTCTGGAGCCTGCGGGTTTGCTAAAGAGGAGAATGATGCTAGAGTGGAGACGCATGAGTCATCTTTATTTACAGTCATTGATCTCAATAGCCAAAATTTAGAATGCAACACAACCTTCAAAGGAATAATGGGTGAAATTACAGATGTTACATTCATGTCTATCCACGCAATAAGCACACTTTCAGGATGGCAGTAGCCTGTTGGTTAATTTAAGGGTCCCCAGAAAAACAGGCCATCGCAACATTGATATCTACAACATTTTTTTGTGCTTACTGTCTTTGTTACTAGAGGTTTTGATTGTGAACAACTTGAATGGATGCTCATATGTGCACAGTGTCACCTTCATGTACTTCTACTTGTCTGCATTGACAGACACATATGACTTGTCATGTTATGCTAACACAATACACATTTAGCAAGTTACAAAAAAGTGAAAAAATAGGGAAATGGAGTCTGAAGTACAATGTGAGTGTAACGTGCTACACCACATGAATAATGTTTATCCTCTGCTTTAGCACATGCGCTGATCCATTCATGAAAACTGACTAAAAAGTTATACATTAAAAGTTTTTTTTTTTAACATGAAATACTCACATACTTTTGTTCATACTGCTTTGTATTTTAGGGTCAAATCATTTATTTATACATTAACTATTCATTCTATGTACAAGTTTTTATTATTTAAAAAATAACAGAAATTCATATCGACATAATAATTATCCCAGTAAGAGACCTGCATGCTAGTTCCAGGCCTACATTCTGTCCTTGTTTTATCATCTCTTTGTCCAGGTGAAATCAAGCTGAAGGTGTTTTCAGATGAAAAGATTTCGTAGTTTCCATCTGGCCCTGATGCAGCAGCTGTTGGTATGATATGAATGGATCATAATGGAGAACATTGCTTTCCTTTTGGTGAAAATTCAAAAACCATAAAAGAGTCACACAACAAAAGTGCACAGCGTGGCATTCCAGTGAGCTCATGGTGAGTCGGTGCATGTGTGTGATGGGGGTTGTTTATTCAAAGGACTTGACTTGAAGGGTTAACCCTCGCTAAACCTCGCTTACACTGCCCATGTTAACTACTTCGCTCACACATCCAGATAATTTTGAATTCTGCTCATGAAGTTAATTTAATGACTTGTGCGGGGCAATAATGTACGGTAGGAGGGGCAAAATATTGGAGAAAAAAAAAGCTTGTTTCCAAAAGTTTCATAATTTAACTCCTTGACCGGCATCACAATTTTGATCATATTGCACAAACATCTGCCATCATTGATATTCTGTAAATAAAACATGCAGCATGCTTTTTGCATCATATCATGCCTCCTGCAAGCTCTACCAAGGCGCCACTCCTTGTCTAAACAGCATATTTACAGTGTGTGACATCTGACATGGACCATCCCCTGGTTGTGCGCTACATATGTGAAAGGACAGCTCCTGACGATGTCCAGACCTGAGCTTGCGGAAAAAGTATGGAGTTCATATATAAAAACAACCAGTATAGTATCAGTATACAGATCGTGGTGGGCTGAATTTGGAAGGCTTACTGCTATTTCAGTGTGTCACTAACATATTCAGTTAACATTCAGTTAAACATAATTATCAAACTTAAATTATGTAGCAGCCAACAGGCAATAAGCTCAGCTGAGAAAAAGGGGAAACGGCAAAACCAGCCAGCCTGTTTCACAATACCTCTAAAGCTCAATCGTTATTATGTCAAATCTTGTTTGTATATGAAATTTCTATCGTACTGACCTTGTCCTGTAATGCTTGAAAGGAAATGAACAAGCATATTTATTTTCCAAAAATGTTGTGTGATAAATCTAGGGGTTTTTGACTCAACTTTGCAAAATCAGCGCTATAAACTTGGCTGACTTAACAGCAATGATCTGTTAACAGTCCAGTGTGCGTAACTTAGTGGCATCTAGTGGTGAAGTTTGAGTTTGCACTTGGTTGAATACCTCCCCTCTCCTCAACTGTAAGCATGGATGGACTGTATGCAGGAGAGAAGCTAAAGTGACAGTGAAACTAGCAAAAAAGCGAGAGGGCCTCTTTAGAGCCATTGTTTGGTTTGTCCATTCTGGGCTACAATGGAAACATCGTGGAGCAACATGGCTGACTCTGTGAAAGAGGACCCGCTCTCTCTGTGATAAAAAAGGCTCATTCTAAGGTAATGAAAACACATTCTTTTTACCAGAGGATTATACACGAATGAAAGCACAGGCTACTTATAAATGCATATATAATCCAATTCTACTATACTCTATGTAACTTGTTAACTTAAAATCCTTCTCAAGCCCAAAGGCTGAAATTATACCTTCAAAAAGATTGCTACAGATTAATCTTCCTGGGGGCATTTGGAAAATACTGACTTGTTCTCGACCAAAAAAACAAAATTTTAAAGTTTGACTTCACTTGAAATAGTGTTACACGGTGTACCACTGATAGGAAAAGTTTCAACTTGGCCTCATATCACAGACTTGCCCTCATGGTCAATGAAAGGTGTTATCTTGCTTTTCAGAAAATGTTTCCTGTATTTTACAATGAAATGGCTGGACATCACTCTCTTCCTCTGAAGAAGGAAAATGAGCTGTAATATCTTCAGCTTTGCATATGTAACTTATTAGTTGTAAATAACCTAAAAATGCTCTAGAATTATCCTTTAATGAACAATACTGTCTTTATTCGTTTTTTTTGGTTGTTTGTTTGTTTTTTGTTTTTGGTGAGCAAATCCAAAAATGAGTCCCACTGTTCTTAGGTTGTGACCCCCAGTCGTTAGCTTTAGTCAATTGGTCCCTGGAGATGAAAACCTTTTAAAACAGATGAAGATCATATGATATAATTAACATGTCCAGGACTTCTGCTTAAAGAACCTGTGATGGATACTGCTTTTTCCAAGCTTAACAATGTACTTTGAACCTCAACTTTAAGCCAACATGGTCAAGAGGTCTTTGAAGTAATCTGGGGGGGGAAAAAAAAAGAAAACTTAACCATTGTACAACTACTGTGTAAATCCACTCACTAATGATGCTCATGTGATTGGAAACTTCAGAGTAGTTTCAAAATAGTGGTGAGATTGTTTACTCTCAAAGATAAATAGTTTAATTTAACAAAAGCTTTATACTTCCTTAAAACAACTGGAAATGGTAATGTGGCCTCCCTCAAAGAGCAAGAAATAACGCAGCTGTTAAGGAATATTTTAATTGGCAGATTAATCAACATTTAGGGCACTAGTAAGTATTTGGAGGAGCCAGACGGTGTTTGTGGGATTGGCTCACAATAGACTACAATGATTATGTTCATGACAATGAAGGATATAGCTAGTGCTACAGTGTAGCTTCCAGATGTGTTCTTAGTAGTTTTTAGATAACAATTTAGCTTACTGGGGAATAAAATATATTCAGATACACACACTATGTTTGCTAGTTTTTATGCAGCGCTGGTTTGGGTCTTTTAATGAGATTTCTTAGCTTCAAGATAAAAACAGAGTATCAACAAACCACTGGCACCTAGTATCCAGTGGCTGTTTATTGTTGCAGGGTGGTCTGGTTGAAAATATTGTCAGGTCAAAGAGAAGGTCACAGGTCTGATCGCTGCCATGGCTGATGGGTCCATCAACCGCCATGTGTCCCTGAGCCAAACACTGAACCATTGTGTGAGAGCTTGGTGTATAAATCTCAATCGTGGACAGAAAAGTAGCCTTTCTTTTTACGACAACATCCAGCAATAAAACTCTGACATGTGATATATAAGTGAGGGCTCGAGCATCTAATGTGTGTAATCTTGGCAAGAGCTTCATATCTGGCAAACTGGCTCACTTACAAAATCTCTCTCAGATCACCCGTTTCACCTGGCAGCGATACTCTGCCCAACATCCTCAACAAATGGCCTGAGTCAAATCATACCCTTCCTGTCATTACAATACCCCCCTGTTCAAAGTGAAACACTGGCCCTGAACAAAGTTTAGCCTAAATCTGCTGCCTGAGAGATCCACTTTTCATACGGCTGGTTGAGGGTTCGTGTCAGACACACTTCTAAAAACAAAGACCACATGTGTCCATTTAATGCAAACCAGACGTGTGGATGGAAGCGACCCGCCTCCAGCTGCCTGCCTCCCCTGTCTGGCCTTATGGAGGGCCATGAAATATGGCTCTGGAGGGGGCTTGGGGGGGAAGCAGTGGTGGTTACTAGTGGGTTTGAAGGCATTAACCCTCGTTCTCTCCCTTTGGAGTGACCCCGGCTGACCCCTGGCAGGCCTCGTCACAACAAAAGGGCCAAAGGGTTAAAGGCTGAAAGAGGGGAGATCAAAACAGAGCCAGCAACACGTACTGCTACTACTAATCTTGGGTTTTCATTTAGGGATGTCCAGCTCCAGCATCCTTTGTGGTTGAGTAATGAGTTTTCCTGCTTTGAATTTATGCCAGCAAACATCAATTTGCTGCAGTTCCTGTGATATAAAGACATTTTCTGTTGTTTTGTTCTGGAGTTTTCATTGCCAGCACGGTTGAAATATTTTGCATTTCAAAGCAGTTCCACTTCAGGGACTTTAAGCTAGACTTAACTGTGGCATAAAGATAAATGCCTGCAGCTGGTCCAGAAATCTCACACACTTTTTGAGAGGGATTTGCAGTTTTATGGTGGGTTTATATGCTCAAATGGTAATGCTACCTTTGTTGGTATAATTATAACATTTAACACATGCAAAATATTTCAACATTTAACTGTTTTCCTAACACAAGTTTATCCTTTTATCACAATACGTAAGTGAGGGGAACGACTTTTTTGAGAATTTGACAGATTAATCCCAACTTGAGGTCTGCTTGTTACCTTCTTTGGAGCTTTCGACCATACGATACGCTCTTTATCAACGATTAGAGTTTATGGATTAATCATAGAAATGGACCTGTGGACATGTAACTCAATAGCTTTTCTGATTTCAGGCAGAGCAGATTTGTGACTTATTTGCCAGCATGTGTATAACCTTACATTTTTAGTCTTACTCTTTCCCCGTTCAAGGACAAACTTTCATACTTCATTGAAGAAGAACTAATTCTGCCCAGACAGATACACATTTGACAAGTGATTGGGTTTTTTTAGCGTATCAAACACGTTTTTGCAATTATCAATAGAACACACAAAAATGGGATTTTTTCCCCCCAATTTTTGTCCTGAATTGCCCTTATTTCCGTTACTGTCCAGTGCTGCCAGCAAGTTCAACAAACCAGATGGTCAGCTTTGGGTCTTAATCAGAGATGGATCCCTCTTGGTAATTTTGAAAAATGCTCATACAGAGAGATGTGCTGGTTCAGAGCCTGAAGGGAGAGCACTTATCGAGAGACAAGAATGTCCTCATCACTGCAGACACACAGAGGTTGGTTTATACAAATTATGACTTTTCACAAAAGTGGTTCTCAGTTCAATTGTTTGATATATCCTTAGTGATTAAGTTGTCAAGCTTTAGTTTAACAAAGAGTTCAGGCAGAAGGAAAGAATTGTACGTTTAACAACATGAGTTCAAGCTGAGCCAGAAGTCAAAAAAGGTCATCATGTGTTTTTTTTCTTTGAGCTAAAGACACAACAAATCAACTCAACAGCAAAAATAACTACACACAATTACACAATTCTTTGTGTAAACCAAATCCGGATTTACAAATGTACAATTGGAATGAAACATATAATATAACATACCAAGTGTTAATGTCAGTGAAGAATGTTTCAGTGAAAGAACTTTGAAAAACACAATGTGGTTTGGTAGAAACGATGTAATGCAGGAGCATTTTTAATGCTGTTGTTCATCAGAGTGACCCCAATTTTACTGCTTTTTGAACTACAACTTAGAAAAGTAGTGCTGCAATAAATACTTTGA
>JAUZTA010000027.1:7027073-7041109 GCA_034780835.1 Ctenochaetus striatus
CTTGTCACAGTTCTTTAAAAATATTCATTTATAATGCACTCACTCTTTTTTGATTTTCTCATCATTTAGAGATTGAACTGTTTATAAATATATATACATATATATATATTTTTTTAGCATCCAAATATTATCATGTCATTATTGATCATTTATTTATGATTTAAATACTTTTTTGTACCTATGATTTATACTATTTTTTTGATATTCTCTGTTCCTCCACTTCCTGCTTTGCTGCTCAGCCAATAGGATGTGATGGTGTTCTGTTTTCCTCCAACACCTTGGACAAGTGTGGGGTCTGTCAAGGGGACGGCAGCAGCTGCAGCAGAGTCACAGGGAACTTTCGTCGCGGGGCCATGACTCTGGGTGAGCCACTGTGTTCACTTACCTCATGCTGTCCACCCACACATATTTGAAAAATTGCTGTTACTCCATATTTATAAATGTTACTATCTTAGACTTTTTGACACCCATAAATAATCAAAGCAATTAGCAATTAAAACTTCAAGGTTAGAACATTTTTCTTGGTTGAATAAAAAACAGAGTGAAAAATCGGCTAGGTAAATTAAGAATACTGAGGTGACACTGACCACTTTCTATTTCCTGTTGATCAAGGTTACTCCTTCATCACACAAATCCCTGAGGGATCATGGGACATCCAGATCATTGAGAGGAAGAAGTCAGCCGATGTTCTTGGTAGGTACTTCCAATTATTGCTCCATACACTTCTAATTATTTTTACTTTTTACTTGATTAAACATGCTCATGCAAAACTTGTATCCAAAAATTTACACTCTCAAATGTTTAATTGAAGCGTCCAATTTTAACTTGTTATAGTTTATGGAGGACTCAAACCAGAGTTTGTTGTTTCTGGTGTCTTTGGCACCTCTCAGAGTTTACCATCTATCTTGTTCTCCAGCTGTGACGGACCAGGCCGGCAACTTCTTCTTCAATGGGGCTTATAAGGTGGACAGTCCCCAGAACTTTCATGCAGCAGGGACCGTTTTCAAATATCGCCGACCCATGGATGTGTACGAGACTGGGATTGAGTACATTGTTGCCAAGGGCCCCATAGACCAGGCCATCAATATTCTGGTATGCCCAACCTCCTTCTATCTACTTCTCTTTCCTGACCACATCCTCCACAGTTTGATTTCAATCAGGGAGCTTAAGTCTCTTTCTTTTACCTAATGTATTTATTGCTACCAAATAAAATAAAATGCCAAAAAACATAGCATAATACTTTGCGCGTCTAAATACTTCTTTTGGCTTACTCTGTTTTAGATAATTAGACATACTATATGTGCATTATATATTATATAGGATTGTACTAAGGACGCTTCAGACTCAAGATGGCTCAGTTATGCATATAAATCATTGCCTTTTTGAAGGAAATGATCTTACAAATGCAAGTCTGTTTCCAGGTGTTTACTTTTAAGTGCTCTTGCATATGGACTAA
Organism: Ctenochaetus striatus; assembly: GCA_034780835.1. NCBI lineage: Eukaryota > Metazoa > Chordata > Actinopteri > Acanthuriformes > Acanthuridae > Ctenochaetus > Ctenochaetus striatus. The sequence continues at coordinate 7,028,530 of JAUZTA010000027.1, forward strand.
TTGAGGACTAATTTAAACCTCAGGAGAACATTTATTAGCGTTGAGTTAGAAAACACTGAAGTTACCAGACCTCTGCATCCCACTCCTCATCTGCTGCAGACTGGAGGTTCCAGGCAACCTCAGCCGCTACTAGCAAAACACCCCAATGTCCAACCAAACGTCCAGCGCTTGAGTTGCATTAGTAATGTAACATAGTTGCCAGGTTTTGACAAGGAAGAAGAACGCATGGAAAAAGGAACGTATCCCTGGCTCTGCTGTGTCTATTTTAATAGTTTTCCTTAACTGTCCATGGTGTTTCCAACAGTTTTATAGGAGTGCAGTGCTAAATCGGTGGAGTACTCTTTTAAGACCAGTGCATACAGAAAGTCCTCTAGTTGCTAGTGCTACCCATCTGCACGATTGGGTTCTCTGTAGTTTCTTCCCTGGTTTCCTTGAAGAGTCTAACCTTCACCTACACCTACATTCCCTCTGACCTTTAATACTCAATGAGAAAAGGTGTATGAGGTGTGCTTACTACCTCGTCATCACACTGTGACATTCCACCAAGTTTCTGTAAAAGCCCTAAAATTGCAGCAACAAAGGATCTTTTGTTTCTTTGGCCTCTGAGGTCCTCAGTAACTAATTGTAGAGTAAGAACTCGTGAATTTAAGCTTTAGGCTACTGTTCATACTCCTGAAGTTAATAAAAGTCACCCTGATTAAGACTGCTCACTAATGAGGCTTTTGTTTTCCTCTTTCTTGGGTTCAGAACTAAAGACTGCCAACACTTGCAACAACCAAAAAACACAGGGTCTATTCACAGTGTTTCCTGGCAATAAGATACTCTGATGTGCAGCTCAGCCCCTGTAGAGCATCAGAGATGCCCAAAATATGTGTATCGTCTCCTTTTTAAGAGTGTCTGCCAAATGTCTAAGATGTAAATGTAAGGTAGACGTAATAGTGAGTCTGTGTCTCGGGTTGATTGAGTACAGGCCTAGTGCTCCGACAGTGGCCATAAATCCTAAACAGTGTCCATGTCACAGGCCAGCTTTGATAGATCTCTCTGCAGGATGCTGGAACACAGAGATCCTCCTGGACGCTCATTGACACGCTGCTGGTTCATCTCTGCTAACAATGAGTTTTTATCATGGAGCTTAAACCACAAAAAACGTCACAGACTTCATTCTTGTTTTGGCCTTACAGAGCTTCCAGTTCTGTCTCTAAATTGTATTGCTACATCCAGTAATCTGTCAACCTGTGGCAGACTCACATGCATTAGAGCCTGTTCCAGTATATGAATGACAAATAAGGCAAGGTCAGTACACAACAACCTATATGCAATGCAGTGTAATAAAAAACAACAAAATTTGTGTTAAACAGCACTACAACAGTGAAGATGAGATATCAGTTAGTTCAGATGTTTTCAACTAAACTGAAGTGTGTTTTCATTCACATAAAAAGAGATGTGGTCTGCAATCGAGTTTTTTCATCATGACCTGTGCTCAATATGTTTACTCAAAAATACACAATGAAAATGTTGAAACAAGTGGAGGTCACAGAAACTTTATCAGTCAAGAAAAACACTGATGTGGCCAACAAACCAGGGAGCCTTGTCGGCAGCACATTGCCCTTATGTGACATTAAGCCTTTGATTTTTGATATTAAATTTGTGGAAAAAAAGCAAAATTCACAAATTTACTGAAAAAAAAGGAATATTCGTAGACATGCGCATGTATTTTAAGAGAAAAACACATTGCTTCACTTTGTAAGGCTGTGTCATCCTCACCACAGTATTATGCCTGCAGTGGATGATCATAATCCAATAATCCTTTGCGGTCAGATTTAGCAATAAGGAAATGCTCCTTATTCTGGCCCACAACAACAGTGTTATCATAAACATCTGAATTCCAAAGAAACATTGGGCCTATTCAGAAGAAAACAACATGCTGATTTTTCTCAGAAATTTGCGACTTTAACCCCAGATTTTTTTTGTTAATGTAAGACTTCAATCTTGAAAATCTTGGATTAATAACCCACTCCACTGTCAGTGGAAGGCATAATTTTGTTTGTTGCTTTGACCTAAAATGGCCCTAATATGCCAGTATAGTATGGACACTTAACTAAGTGTGTGAAATTGAGTTTACCATAAAGATGACCTGCGAGTAGTTTGGAGATACAGTGTAAATAACCATGACAACATACCTCTGATAAACATCAAGCCAACTTTAATGTACCTACATTATTTCCATCGTTACAAAGTTCTTTTCAAAGTTACCTGTGTAAGCCTGTTACCTTGTTTAGTGTTACAATTCTCTGGTGTCCAAAGTTCTTAATTCGAAATCAATTTGAGTTGATTTTGGTCCTGGTTTTTTTTTTGGCCTCCTTGTTTCTGATCTATAACCCGCATTGAATAACCTGACATTGACTTGATGGTCCTCACTTCACTCAGGTGTGGAACCAGAACGGACGAACCCCGTACATCACGTACGAATACACCGTACTGCGAGACTCCCTGCCACCTGTCCCACCTCCTCCTGTCTACACCGGATCAGACACCTCAGCTGGAGAAGTTTCTGTGGAGATGGTGGGTCTGCTATCCCCTAACAGCAGTATATATGACCAGAGTGCCCCGGAGGAACAGTTGGAGCCAGAAGGTGCAGAGGGGCAGAAGGGTCAAGAGACCAACGAGGTGTATGAGGAGACAGCAGCCATTGACTGCGACCAAGATGGAGCAGCTGCCCCAAAATATTCAGGTATGGACTGTTTGAACACTTGTTAATGCTGCAGGATTGCATGGTTTTTTTTTTCCAACCAGTGGTCCGAAACCCCAAGATATTCAATTTACAATCATATCAAACAGCAAAACAGTAAGTCATTATTAGGCTGAAACTGAAATGAGAAGTTTGGCTTTTTTTTTTTCTTTTTGAAAAACAGCAGATTTCCTCAGTCAGAGAAAGTAAAAGTGTGTGTTCTGCTCGTAGCTTAGTCATAAATTTCCCAGCACACAGCTGCCTGTTTCGGGTGTTTTTCAGGACAGGGGTGCTTATAACAGCATTACACCAACCTACTGATGGTGCTGTTAGCTAAAAATGTCAATCACAATGATCTGGTTCAAAAAAGTTTAGCTGACAGTAAACAAAGGAGTAGAGAGTTTCAGAGCAGCCAAAGCACTGGAGGCTACCTTCAGTCTCTATTGCCTCTCCTCTTTTATCACAGTAAATTTTGTGGTTTGTGGTCATTTTGAAGTTAAAAAATTAAATTAAATTCGTAAAGTTTACAGCTGAAATTACTGAGCCACATGTCACTGCAAAATTCTGCGGTCAGGCCTTGCTCTGGTGACATTTTTGCAAGGAAAATGTCATTGTTTTTGTGTTTCACATCCAGACCCTTGATATAACCAAAGCATTAACAAACTGTAACAGTAACCTACTCTGTGTAGGGTACGGAAGATAAACATTAAGGAAGTTTACTTTTTGCTCCGAGCAAAATGTCAAATACTTATTCTTTTTTCATCAATGGTTGCTTTCTACTTTATGATAATGTCATGATATTAGTGAGATGTTGAAAGAGCCATTTTTTGTAGATTATTCTCAGTAAATTAAACATTTATTAACTTCCCTTAAATAAATCCATAATATTAACAGGAAATTTTGTGACCAACATATGGACTAACTTTTAAAGGATAAAAAAAGGGAATCCAGTAATATCAGTGCCGCAGATATGGTAAAAACTATTTTTAAATTACCTTGAACATGTCTTTTGCATTTTGTACTGTATTTTTTGTGTAATTTATCAGATGGCAAAGGGTTTGCAAATATAAATACATCTGTAATTCAATGTTATTGTCCATGGTGATATACTGGGCCATAAGTAAATAAAAGAGAGATGGAAACTGTGTGAGAACGGAAAAAAAAAAAACTAAAAGGAAGAGAGTAGAAAGAGGATAAATTTGAGGATGGTTCAGTGGCCCATTGACGGATGAGACTAAATAGGTCAGATTTTACAGCGGACCCTCTATCTCTCTCTCTTTTTCTGCCTGGGAGATGGCCTTTTGGAGCTCTGCATTATTCATAGTACAGACACATAAAGAGGATCAGCGGCAGATGAAAAATTCAGAGTTTGGTGGTGTTCTCTCCTTTTAAAAATGACTGCATCACAAACATGAGCAGTAATGGCCTTCCTGTGAGCTCTCAGCTGACTGTTGAGTCCATTACACCACAGCTCTGTGTGGTGAGATGAGATGGAGAGCTGGCTGAAAGACTCGCCATACATTTTCTACACAGGCTGACGTCAGTACTGAAGACAGGATACTGAGCGCTGACTGCAACACTTAAAACTAAGATCATCGTCTTGCTCTCTTTTTTGTTTTCTTTCTTCACTGACTTTTCATTCACTCAAAGCTTTTTCGATTTTCTCCAGAAAAGCCTATGTATATCAGGCACCGAAAGAATAAATTGGTATCCTTCCATATGCTAAATTATCAGTTTATTACCTATTCTGCATAAAAAAATAGAATGCAATACAGCTGCCCTTCAATAAATCTTACCTTTTTGATGTGAATATTGTTCAGTCTTTGTTTTCACTGTGTCACATAGAAACTGGGGGCAGTCATGTTGTTTGATTTAATAGCCTGATATTAAGGAGTTTGTTTAATTTTTTTATCCCCCAAAAGAAACCTGCATTAAAACCCCTTTAACTCTTATATTACCACCTTAGCTGCAGCTTCGAAGTGTTCAAAAGAATTATTTTTATATAAGTATTATTTACAGTAGTTTACATCACCTACCATCATACTTTAGCTCTCTGTTAAAGTTCCATGATGTTCACACTGCTTTGTCCTTAGAGTCACTACCACAACTCAAAGTTCAGTGGGTTTAAACAAGTTCTGGGTTTGAGCAAACTCTTATCTGCACCAATATGACTGTCACACCGGTGGGTCACTGAGGCCCAAACCAAAACAACTTGCTTTCTCTTCAGATATCAACACATTAGAGGAAACTTTTTTTTAAATTTTGCATAACCTTAAAAATCTCAGGTCATTGCAGAAAGCTGACAGTATTAAGGTTACCTACCTACCTGCAAATAAACCTGTTTCGCTATAATTTTGCTCAATACAACAAAACCACCAATTGAATGATTGGAAGGGTGCTGCATTAAATTGTCCAGAGATACTGAAATACATAAATGTGTAAATTAAACCACTGACCTTTGATTTCTCAATTTTATGGTTTAATTAAACCTCTTCATCTACTAAGAAATATTAAGCAGTGACCAATAGTGAGCTGAAAAAAACTGAGGTAAACGCCATTGAATGCACACATGTGACAAGAGAAACTATTTTGTTCATTCCCACAGGAAGCCAATAAGGACACAGCTGCAATATTTTCCAATTCAAGCTGAATATAAAATTACATTCTCAAGTGCAAACATGACCAAAAGCTACATCACAGATTGTACTTGAATACAATAAATCAATTTGCTCTCCAAGCTAAATTTTTTTCCGATTTAATCCATCAGAGGGAAACAGCAGCCATACAGGCAGCACTGTCATCCCTGCTCCTGCTGGTGGGCCCCTAGATACAGGGCCAGACTCCCCAAACCTCATCTGGAGGGTCCTGCTAGACGGTCGAATTGGCCCAGACGAGCTGCTCATCAACATCTCAACTAATCAGCTGCTGACAGAGGGGGACAGTTTGTTCTCGTCGGAGGTGGGACCAGCAGATGTAGATCTAAGCAGCCTGGAACGAGACGGGGCGTTTAGTCTCAACGAAACGCTGGAATACACTCTGGGTCGCAAACGAAACGACAGCAGTGACGGTTCCTACCAGAACAAAACAGTGCAGAGCGGCGGGAGGACCTCGAGCCGCTCCAACAGAACAAGGTAATCCAACCAAAAACCAGGTGATCCCACAGTGACCAAGTGAGAAGAGTCAAATGAGTTTTACAATGATCTAAGGCAGAGGTCCACTCTTTACTGAGTCACTCAGGTTAGAGAGCTGTTTTCCTTCAGATAGGATTAAGCCTGAACTGAATGTTTTCAGGTTAGGGTTGCAGCAGGCCTAAATGTTCAGACTCTAACAAGCTCCTGGGTTTGCTGCTGGATGAGGGAAATATGATGCAGACTACACAAAAAACAGAGAGGAGGCTCGTTTTCTTCTGAGGACATCCTTGATGAGATGTGGCCAGAGGAAGTGGCAGATAAGCAGCTTAACAGACAGGCTGTAGAAAAGTCAGATGGTAAATATACATTCAATAAAGCAGTCAGTAAAGCAATTAGACATACACACAGACAGCAAAGCAAGACTGCAGTATACTAGTTAAACAAATGGACTGACAGACAGTTAAAGCATCGAGACTGGTAGACAGAACAGCAGGTAAATTGCTACATACAGGTGGCACAGCAGGCAGACAGGTTAACTGACAAGTAGTAAATAAACCTCAGATAAGCAGTAAAGCAAGTAAACAGGCACTGAAATGTATACTGAATAATAACTCAAGTAACCAGGTAGATATACTAGAAGTAAGGCAGTCAGAGAGGGAGATATACATACAGTAAAGCAGTGAGGGAGTAAGACAGGTCAACATAAAGGCACTGAGGCAGTTAGACAGGTGCATATACAGGCTGCAGTGCAGGCAGACAGGTAGACCTGGCAGGTTTTGCGTTCATCATATTCATAATTCATATTGACTTCCCAGCTCCGTGTCCAAACACGGCTTCACCAGGTCTGCAGCCAGCAGCTATAAAATACACAATGACACGCCCTTTCCTCTGAGAGACAGAGAAGAGGAGAGGAAACGAGCAGAGCAGAGGAGCGGAGGGGGGAGGTTGGGGAGGGGGGGCAGCCACACATAGAATCAAATAATTCAAAGTATTCGCGAGAAAAGTGAAAAATATGATGCAAAGAGGGGAAAGTGTGCTGTCAGACTGCAGTCACCTCTGGGGAGGAAATAATGTGCAGGAATCAGTCTGGCTTACATGGAGTGATGCCGACGAGGTATAACTCAAAGTGCCTGTGATTTTCAAATAAACGTCTGGCGGCTGGCGAAGTTGGAGGGGACGACCGGTGTTATGACAAGAATGTGCACATGACTTTTACGTGATGTGATGAAAAACAAAGTGCATCTGCCAGGATGCAGGCTGTGAATCAGCTGTCACACTGTGGTTGTCTGAGGCCCGGGAGACAATCTCAGCGTGTGACCGTCTGTGTGTGTGTTCAGGATCCATATGACTGGGTATCCTTAAATGTCCTTAAAGGAATATTTCAGTGGAGACATATGCATGTCAAACTACTCCTGCAGTATAATTCTTTTCTTCACTGACCTCTGAAAGAATATGGCTAAATATTTGCGCAACACACATATAAATGCATACCACAGCTACTGCTTAATTTTTCCTCCCCTTATATATTTGCTTTGTGTGTGTGTGTGTGTGTGTGTGTGTGTGTGTGTGTGTGTGTGTGTGTGTGTTTGTTTGTGTGGTGGGCGGATAACAGGGGAAATCAAAGGATCTACCAGAAGAACCTGAAGCTAAGTGCGGCTGACATGTACCGCTGGAAACTTTCCTCTCAGGAACCCTGCAGCATGACCTGCTCCATAGGTACATGCAAAAACACACACACACAAACTAGGAATGCAGTTATAAAGTTTAATGTCCTTGCCCACCTATCGTCACTCTATGACAATCAGATAAAGGTCTACAACATCTGATTAAATTTAGTGCTTACATATCTTTCTGTGCATTCACTCTGTGAAACAGTGTGACTGAGTGAACATGTTTGGGACTTCAAGTATAAACAGAAGCTTCCTCCCAGCAAACATTTTGAATTGTAAAAAGATGTGTTAATAGTTCTATTAATATTGGCTGCATTCAATTAAATTGCGATACTAAATGAGAAGTGCATTTAAAAAAATGTATTGCAGTAACTTGAGATAAAACAGATGACAGAGAAACAACAAAAATATCCAAAAGTAATCCAGCTCCCTCAACCTCAAAACCTCAAAACTTTAATTGTTGCTGCTGCGAACTGAATCTTTTGTGTGTGCCTCTTCTGTTTGTTATATTTCTTTAACAAGAACACTTTTCATCCTTTTTTTTTCTAAGGCACATTCTAAAGGTGTGTTTTCTTGTGGAAAAAATGTTCTATATAAATATTTGCCTCTCAGCTTATTGTTTGTTGCTCACAATGTAGGCGTGTCAAAGTCCTTTGTCACATGTATTCGCTATGACGGCGTTGAGGTGCACGATATGTACTGTGATGCTCTGACCCGACCGGAGCCGGTCCACGACTTCTGTATCGGGAGAGAATGTCAGCCCAGGTAGAATCCAAGGGAAAAAGCATTTGAAGGAACCAGAAATTAATCAGACTCTTTAAGAGTACATTGTGCAATGTATTTTCTTGTCTGTCAGATGGGAGGCAAGTAGCTGGAGCGAGTGCTCAAGGACTTGTGGGGAGGGTTTCCAGTTTCGTCAAGTTCGCTGTTGGAAGATGCTGTCGCCAGGCCTGGACAGCTCGGTCTACAGTGACCTCTGTACAATGGCCGACCTGGAGAGACCTGTGGAGAGGCGAGCCTGCAAGAGCCCCGCCTGTGGCCCACAGTGGGAGGTGGCCGAGTGGAGTGAGGTATCATTCATGTGTAACGATTTACCCTGCTGAGACCAAACACGTAACACATTTAAAAAACACAAAGACACAGTTTAAAGAATTTGAAGCTGTCAGTCTTTGTTTTTCTTGTTTCTTTTTTTAGCCCAGCTCGTATTGTTAAGTGTACTTTTTGTCACCAGTTGCATACCTTTGGATTTTCCTCTCTTCTTTGAACAAACCTGCATCATTAGGAGGAACAGTTCTTGCAGCACAGACATCTTTCTTTTGCCTGTGTCAAGCTCAGGTTTAGCAGCTGTCTGCTCCAGTCGTGCGGTCTGATTGTGGTTGCTGATGGATTCTCCAGAGACACTTTACCAGACACCAAAACAAACCTTGATGTGATTTAAGCCGATGGGGTCTGAAAAACACAGAAAAATGAATGAAGTGCACACTGATCATTCCTTCTCTTTGGAGCAGTACAGTGTTTAAACAGCCATACATTCATTGGATCTCAGGGCATTTTTAGGTCCTGGATTATTTTGGGTAAATTTCACTGTTACATTCTCAGTAGCTTAACATCAGAAGTGTGTTGTTAAAAGTAAAACTAGTTTCAAAACAGTCATCAAAGTAGCACAGAAACAACAGCCATAACTTAGCAGCAGATTTAGTAAATAGCTTATTAGCTTATTCGATATAGGTTGGACTCTGGGAAATTATTAACAGTGACATAAAGTATAAAAAAATGTTTCCACAGCAGATTTCAAAAGCAAAAAGATGACTCCGAATAAGGTCAAGTGGAGTAGCTTGACCTGAAATGTCCTACTCAAAAGCATTTAATTAGCAGCAACAGTGTTGTTTTTTAAAAGATCATAGTTTTCCACCGGGACCTTTATCTAATACTGTTATATTAGCGTTACATTGCACTAGTACTCAATGAAAAGGTTTTATTATAAGTTTCAGTTTGTCTTTGTGTGCCTCTTCTTGTCCCAGTGCCCTGCTAAATGTGGCCGCAAGGCTCAAGTGACCCGCGATGTCCGCTGCTCTGATGAGGCCAGACCATGTGACCCGATGACCAAACCAGCAAACGTCAAAAACTGCACTGGTCCGCCCTGTGAGCGCCACTGGACCGTGTCTGAGTGGGGGCCCGTAAGAGTCTTTACCATACATAGACACAGCACTCCATGTCACTGTGCATAAGTGACACTATAACATTTGCATTATGAATATACATGTATGTTTTGTATTTAATCACCACCAGCTGATGCCAGGGTACAGTAGCTGCAGCTCACCATGCTGTTCTCAAAAGAGGAAATCAAACATTTTTGAGCTTGTTGGTGTCATGACACAGGAACAGCTCACCTGTCTCAGCTGTTTTTTTCCTCAGTGAAAAAGAGTTGTGTCACAGTGTGAATTTATGGTTGGTATCGTACAAACAAATGTAGTTTCTAACATTCCATTCAAAGTCAAAGTCTGGAAACATGCTGGTCTAATTTACAACCATGGAGAACAACCAGTCATAAACATGGACGGTTGTGAAATTTTCGTTGCCGGAGTAAAATATTATTCCCTAAGCAACAGCTAATGTTACATCAGTAATATTTATTGTCATTTTGAAAACTATTTACTGAGAGCACATGTAGCTTTTTAGTGTTTAAAGTTCTCTGCTTTACCATTTGATATGTACACCTGTGCAGTCCAACACAACCAATGCAGCAGCCCTGCAGTAAATTGAGACATGTTTGTAATATAATGCCCTTCCCATATAAAGGACACGAATAAAGCAACGCAGCAGCCAACATCCTTAAAAATGAACGACGTCTTGACTTGAATAGGAAAGATTATATCCCTCGTTGTATCTTTCCATGTAGTTAGTTTCATTGGTTTCAATTTTCCAGGTTTACAATGAAATTTCTGTTTCCGACCAAAATCAAACAGGTGATATTTTAATCATGCTCACAAGCAGGAAGATATGTTTGGGAACGAACAAATATAAACAATATTAGAAACAGTAACTAACAGGAGTGCCAGCTGATTGGTCACTAACATCAGGTCAGATGCTGATAAGGTCAAAGGTCCAGATGTTTGAAGGACTAATCATTGATACTGACTAACTTCTACAAAGAGGGCTTCCTCTCTCTTACCTAAATCAATAAACCACTGTATGTGATAAATTTCAGCTTACAGCTTTAACAACAATAAATAATCACTCCTCTGACATGCCTTGGCTCAGTGAAATGATCAAATATCCTCGGATATTATTATTAAATTGATGAGACATGATTTTATCCAATGTGATCTGACAGAAAGTCATTTTTCCTTTCCTCTAAAGTGGTTTGATTGGACATGATTCCATTTCCATTACATTTCATGTGATACTTCCTTTTTACTTAATATAATGTGAGGCGACCTGACAAATATGACTTCATGACTAACTAAACTTGGCTGAAGGAGGATGTGATGTAAACAGGAATGCCTCCCCTCATCTATGAATCATCAAGTTTGACCTATAACCCTCCTCGCAGTGCTCGGGGTCGTGTGGCCAGGGGAAGATGGTGCGTCATGTGTACTGTAAGGCTCCGGAGGGTCGAGTGGTTCCTGAGAACCAGTGCTCTGCAGAGAACAAGCCTCTGGCCATCCACCCCTGTGGGGAAAGAGACTGTGCTCCACACTGGCTAAGCCAGGACTGGGAGAGGGTGAGTCCTGTTCAGCGTCAAAATCAAGACTGAACTGTTCAATAGTTATCCAGACACTCATTTGTTGAGTAACAAACATAATGAGAATTGATTATTGTTTAAATCATTTTTGAGCAGCAATGCCTAACTGTCTCTCAATCCAACATCTGAAATATCACAATTTTTTGCTTTTCTCTATTTTACATTATTGAAAACTGAAATTCTCATACGTCTCATACAGTTTGTTGGACATAACAAGCAATCTGTGGGCATCATTAAGTCTTAAACTGTCAGGATAATAGTGGTATCCAACATTAATAACTTTCATATTTCTTCGTCAGCAAGAAAAGACTTTGTTGGTATCTGCATTGTGAAGACACTTGGAAATGCAGAACGTCCCCTCAGTTGTCTTACATAGAATTAATAAAGTTGGAACTGAACACTGGTAACTCTGTGTTGTTTTTTTGAAGTGTAACACAACTTGTGGTCGTGGAGTGAAGCGAAGGACTGTCCTGTGTGTCGGCATCAGTGGAGGAAGATTCCAGATCTTTGATGAAGAGGCGTGTGGAGGCAGCGAGAAGCCTGAAGAGGAAAACACCTGCTTTGAGAGGCCGTGCTTCAAATGGTACACCACCCCCTGGTCTGAGGTGAGGTCATCACAGTTCACACAATACTCCTCAACACCTCTGATATGGGAAGTGGACCATAGTGTGCTTCCCTGTTTGACTCCTGGTGAGGACACATTGTTGTAATGGGACGTAGTCACTGTTCCTGAAATCACTAAATAAACGCTCCGCCTAAAACTTTTTCAGAGAGTCTTTTGAGTATCAAATACTTACCACCTTTTGTGTAGAATGGTGACTCTTTGATTAACTGTCAATACAACATATTTCAATTAAAATGCAGACAGATTGAATAAAATGAGAATAACAGAATTAAAGTTACCCCCCTGGTGGAAATGCTCTGGCATAATATCTATGACATTATTGCTCATGACATTTAAAAAACAAATTGATCAGTGCTCATGATTTTGGATTTTTTAAAGGTTGTAAGATTTTTAAGATTTTTGTGGCCTTAAGAATCCACAATAACAATATAATTATGATAGCTATAGAAAATAAAATGAAAATGCCATCAGTCAGGTTCACCTTTAATTTGTTTATTGTTTTTGTGTCTTTTTGGCAAATAAATTACTCTCAATATGAGTGCAGGGAGGTTTAGAGGGAGTCACAACCAGCTTTTTGGTGCATTACAGCCATCTACTTTAACAAAGCGAGAACTGAAAAAAATGTGAAGTGTGACTTTGTCATTTACACGATATTATAATCTGTGCATCATCAACAAAATA
>JAUZTA010000027.1:7102770-7113406 GCA_034780835.1 Ctenochaetus striatus
TAACTTTTCTTCTGCAGGGGTCAGAGGTCAGCAGTGGGGCTGGACACCTGGGTCTTTAGAGGAGACCCTAAATTTATTCAACTCCAACCTCCTCCCATACTCTATGGCCAAGGGGAAGCCTGGCTAACAGTGGCCTGGTGGGGGGTCTTTGGACATATGTGCTAACTCTGCAAAAACACAAATGAAGCCAAGTAACTCCACTAAAATCAGGAAGGCTAATTAAGAAGAGCTACATTATTAGAATATTGACACATTTACACTCTTAAAGTTCTACTCAACACATTTTAGCCATGCTGCTAGTGCCACTCTCTGGAAGCCTATGTCCACAACTTTGGTCCAGACTGAAACATCCAGTAGGATTGATATGAAATCCATCTTCGTAAATTATTTAAATTCTAATGACTTTAACAGCCTCCTTGCTTTTCCTTTTGTGCAACCATCAGGTTGACATAGCCATTTCTGAGTGAAAGCTCTTAACAGCCACCTCATGGACTGGCATCAAAGTTTGAACAAATGTTCACGGTCGCTTGAGGTTCAAATTGTTTTCATTTAATATCTCAACACCTACACTTACCAAATGTTAGCATGCTAGCACATTAAACAAGTTAGTAAACATAATTACACAGATACTTAACCTTAGGATATTTGCATTTTCTTTGAGTGCTTGCTAGCATGCTTTCAGCACTGCTTCACAGACATATGTTGAGGAGTAACTAGTAACTTGTAATAGAATTACTTTATGATTGACAAATTGCATGTAATATAATAGTCATAGCTGCAAAAAGTGTCTAAATAAATTACATCTACCCATAAAAACATTGGTGATTATGAAGGGATTACATCTGAATATACATATATATTATAAAGTGTATATGTAGAAAACAATGTTCATTCTGTTCCTTTGCATCTTGGCTGTGCAGGACTGCCTTCTTTAGGTGTTTTTCTTGACAACGCAGTTCAGCAAAGACGTTGGGACAAATTTGAATCATACTCCATCAAGTATAAGATGGCTCAATGCTGAATGTCAGGCCTGAGGAAACATATAAAGGAGATTAACTTAACTGCGTCAGTTTAAAACATTTGTCTCATTAAATTAACAGTAAAATTAACAAATCTGGATGCAGGCTAAGAGAGGGATTTCTCACCAGTCCTGCAGCTCTACTGAGCTTTTCATCCTCTGTTGGCTAATATGCACCAAACAGCAGACATCAAGACAAGAAAGAGAAAAAGTTAGCTTAGAGGTGCACTCCTTGGTCTGGTGGTGATGCACCTTGTAACAAGTCACCCTGTCATTTGGCGAACCTTTTTAAATGACTACTCTTCTGTATTTGACTGTTAAAGCCATTCACCATCACAGCTGACCTTGTGTTTTGTGTTACTAGTTTTCATTCTTCCATGTGGCAGAGATCCGTCGCTGACCACACTTACTGTCTCTGTTCTCTCCGCAACCTGTTGCATCACCAACCTGCTGCAGAGTGTTAGAGTTGTCGACATAAAAGACAAGTCAAATGACTCTCATCCTCTGTCTGAGGAGTTTAATGAGTGGCCTTACTGCCACATCAGCAGTTCCCAAACTGAGCTCGAGGCCTCAGGAGAGACCCCATAAAAAAGTGGAGCGCAGAGTAATTTCACCACTTTCTCACACTCACAATGTTTTTATGGTGACAAAATTACAATAAAGACACTTTCCAAGTTTCACTCTCAACTCTGTCAGCTGATGGAGTTTAGTGGCTGATATCAAAGTCTGCGACCAGCCCTCGCTTTCAATATATTCCTGTTTCTTATCAAAAACTGGCATTTCCTAACTTCACTGTCTTTACTAAACCATTTAGACCATCATGTGCCATGCTGTTCAGTAATACTTTAATTTCATTTTGGGGACAATTCTGTAAATGAGATTATCAGCAGAACATATCTGAAAAGGACAACATTGACTTGATGATGTTTGAAATCTGTTACATTTATTAGACTAGCCCCAACATGACGCCAAATCTGCCAACAAAGTCACTTCAGACAGCTCCCCTTGGACAACATCTTCTAGTTTGTCACATCTTTGGCTTAAAGGTGCAGTTTCAATTTAAAATGTAAAAACTTGTCTTACAAGCCAGAGGAGTGGAGTTAAAACAAAGAAACTGATTGATTACTAGGAATTAGGGCTATCAACGAAGGTCCAGAGAAAATGTAATGGAATTTAGGCAGTAATGTTTATCTTGCATTGCTATGTACCACCTTCCAAACATTGAAACATCCATCAAACCTGTTGGATTTTTAACTTCAACTTGAGTAAAGAAGTTAAATCAGTATTTATACCTCTATTACAGTCTTTTTCAAAAGTATCTGAAGTTCTGAGTAACTTGTATATACATTTGCCACCTCTGGCAGGGAAGGGCCTATTAAAAGATCCTTTTGAAATGAAATGTAATGTAGAATGAAATGAAGAATTCATCTTGTTTTGAGCTTAGCCCAGAATACAGACTTAAAGTCTGGGGAATTCAGCTTTGATTTTGACCATTCCTTTTTAACCAGTCTTTCTCTCAAATGCCTCGACTTATCCAATGCTAATTGCTGAAATGCCCCTGGAATGATAAGCTTTAATAGTACTTTTCATGTCTTGATTATGTTTACAACATATTATGCCTACAGTCCTTTAATATTTAATCATAGGACTTTTCTTTTCTTGTAAGAATCTACCTTTGCATGTACATACAGTAAGGACAAACATGAATTTGTTGCAGTTTCTCTTTAAATCAATTTTTGTACCTTAAAATTATGTACAAAATCTAATCCCTACAATATTTTGATGTTGACTCTATAATGTGTTTCTATGACTAAGAATAGTGACCTTACATGTTATTTTTATCCTCTGTGGTCTCAAGGTAACACTCATGATGTTCTTCTTGTATTTATGAAGCTACTGTATAGTCATTTATAGTAACCCTAATGTATTTTTCCTCTAGGCGTATTACTTTAATGTTCCGGGAGGGACCTGTACTGTCTCTTTCATTATCACTACAGTTTCTTTTTTTCATGAGGCTTCTTTTTTTTTTTCCTCCAGCATCACAGAATAGACTGAAGCTGTCCTAGTTTCCCATGGCAGAGCTGTGTGTTACAGTGAATCCAGGCCTGTTGGGAATCCTTTTCTCATTCGTCTCTTTCCGATGAGCAAGCATTAATAACGCGTCCTTCTCCCCTTTCATAGCCATAATCTCCAGTGATCTCGGGCCTCCCGCACTAAATTATTCTTACAGGGCCATGAAAAGGCAGCAGCGGGGCCCTTTAAGAGGCAAATGAGCATCCAACGTGCAAAGATGTTCCCAGCAACGGAAATGTTAACTCACCGTACAGAGAGGAGCATGGCAGAAGGAATCCACTGACATGTCTGATGAGAGGAGAAGCAAGGGTCCACCATCGCCCTGAAGGCAAAGCCTGCTGGGTAATTTATCCTTTAACCCCTTGTCTAACTGTTTACATTTGGCTCTGAGCTGACTGGTTTGTTCGCAGAGGCTCACAGGGAGCACAAGAGTAAAGATTCACATGCTGGATTATCACCCCAAAATCCATAGTGTAGGTCTTAGATACAAGTACTGACACCAATCATTTCAAGAGTTCATTTTGTATTGTTTCATGACAAAATGACAAGTGTATATTAAGAATTATGTTCTTTTGAGTTCCCAGATGAAACCTTCAGACCATCCTGGGACACCTTTAATGTTGAGCAGCTCTTTATGGGTTTGAACCACGTGTGTGAGTGAAAACTGATGCTGACACAAACATGTAGATTTTTTTTTATTTTCACCAAGCACAGCATCTCTTGAGATTAACACCCATGTTGGACAGAAGTTCCTTGAATTATTCAGTATCAACATTTTTGTATGTTAAAAGGTTATTTTTTCCATTCAGGTCCCAAATATCAAGTTCTTACCATTTGTATAAGAAATGTATTTCTGTTAGAATGAAAAATTTTAATTAACATTTTCACTAAAGTGGATTTACAACTGGATATCAATGTTTGCAAATCACTCATAGGAAGGTCAAACGAACGGTGTAGATTATTGTCTCACAGCTACAATAACAACGTGAACATGAAAATGTGCTAAAATGAAGGTTATTTCTGTTTGTCTGAACTGAGAATCATCATACAACAGTCATTATTCAGCCTTAGCTAAAGACAAAGTGCTAATCAGAAGAGGGGCTATATTTGGCGGGAGAAACAATCTGATGTGAGAGAGACATAGAGAGGGACATAACATGATATATTATATAACTAGGCATAAAGGCCCATACTGTGTACAAATAAGTTATTTATAGTGTTGCACTCCTTGTTTATGGCACAAATCAGTGAAGGTATTGTACAAATGGGCTTTCAAGATGGAAATTTCCTTGAGTTTATTTAGATTAAAGTGTAACTCTGTGATGTAAAGTAAGTCTTTGCAAGTTTTGATGTTAGATTTAACTTTGCTGAATTTGCTATGTGAGGCAACACCACTGGTTAGTGGTGGAATGTACCCAAGTGCATTTACTTAAGTACTGCACTTGTACAGTAAAGCAAGTACAGTACTTGATGTACAGAAAAAAAGGTTGTAATTTTTACCCAACTACAATTATTTAACAGCTTGAATTACTTTAGGCTTTGCATATTATGATGTTTTATAATGAATAAAACTTCCAAATGTTTTTACACGTATAGCTGAAACAATCAGATCAATAAATAGCTGACTGATGGGAAATAGATTTTAAATGGTTTTGATATTTGTTTTGTTAATTTATTTAATTGCTTTAACTTATCTTAATGATTTTATCTAGTTTTAAAAAACAGATCAAAATGAGTTTTATCCATGCCAACTCCAACAGTGAAATTCTCTTATTATAGCATTGCATGAATAATAATTTACGAGTGAACTCAGATTTGGTTATTTACAAATATTAGTTTCTAATTTGTTAGCAGTTTATGAATAGCATGCTCAAAGATTCAGGTTCAGCTCAGGTCTCAGTTTGGTGCAGACCTCCTTTACAACACACTAGTGAACAGATGGTGCAACTTACTTCTTAACAGAGTGTGACAATTTGTAGTCCTGAAAGCCAGAGGTGTTTGAACTGTGAGTTCTCTTCCCACATTTTCCATGCATATTCTCAAATTTATTTCCATTTTTTGCAGAAAAGAAGTCCAAGAGCTAAAGAGTAAGACATCGAGAGTCCATGTTACTGTAAAGACGAAAAATGGCAGACATTCAATCTGCACGGCTTGCAGTAGACTGAATATATATAACATCATAGACTCTGTTCTCAGAGAATTTTTTATCTCAACTGTCACAACTTACAAGCTACTTTCTATCTCATTTGCCTTTTGTGCACAAAGTCTTTGTAATCACTATTGGTCCAATGAATGAAATCAATAAAGGATACTGGCTTTGACCCAGCCTTGACCTCAGAGCTGACAATCTCTTTGTCTTTACCACATTTGTGTTTGTGTTTGGTAGACAGAAAAGTCCAAAAAAGGCTAAACCTGTAAAAAGCCAAAACAACCAAGTTATTATCCACATTGTGTTAGTTTAAATAGACTGTGTACATTATGTTACAGGAATTGAAAAGCAAACTATGTTCTCTGTCTTCTCCACATCAGATGTTTCAGATGATAACAGCCTTTTCTCTGCTATTTGTCTCCTCTACGCCCAGTGAAGCCAAGATGTGTTTAGCCTAGCTTAGCACAACGACTGTTGGCAATTGGAAACTGCTAGCTTCATTGAAAGACAAACTGTACACATTCGAAACTTCAGGCTGTTTCGAATCATGATATTTTTTCTTTCTGAACTGATCTGAGATTGACTCTTTATCATAGAGGTCTTTTTTAAGCTTAAAAATAATCTATATCCCAAAGAAGCAGGTCTCTTCATTTTAATTCTAAAAAATATTTCAGTATATTGAAATGTTTAGGATTTATTTGATTTTGATAAGTTTATATTCTCTTAAAAGGTTTGTCAGATATTAACATAGAAGATGTTAAATTATGAAAATCGTTGTAAGAAGATTCATGGGAAAATAAGGATCATAATTTAAATTTAATTTCTTCACCATAATAAGTAAGATTTTTAAATGACTCAAGAGAGAGTGAGGGTGGGACAGATGAGAGATCTTTTTTCTTTTTTTTTTCATTCAGTTGAGCTTAGCCCTGTAATGTGGCCTTTAAGTCCAGCTGTTCTGAAGCTTTCAATTATTATACATAATCTTCATGAGCCAGTAAAGTTTGCCCAGTCATCATGGAAACTTAAGCTATTTTGTGTTTGTTTGTTTTGCACTTTGAGCATTTCTCTTTTATGGTGGAGAAGTGGACCACTGTCAGATTAATTAAGGATTGATTTTCAGTTAAAAATCAATGTTAAACATTTCTAGAATTAAAATTCAGTTCATAGAGCTAGTACCAAATTGTAAAAAAACGAAATATTGGAAAACCAAAAAAATAATCAAATTAATAAAACAGTATAAATCATTTTTAGCGTCATCAGAAGAATAAC
This sequence comes from Ctenochaetus striatus, assembly GCA_034780835.1. Lineage (NCBI taxonomy): Eukaryota > Metazoa > Chordata > Actinopteri > Acanthuriformes > Acanthuridae > Ctenochaetus > Ctenochaetus striatus. Next base: position 7,109,280 of record JAUZTA010000027.1, read on the forward strand.
TACAGATTTTGTGGTAAACAAAATTTGTGGCTGTTTGTGATAAATATTTTTGAGTAACTTTCGTTTGCCTGAAGTGAACTGAACTTTGTGCACCTTTTTGTGTATTGTTGTATTTTTACTATTGTTTTCCCACCATCACATCATCAGTGAGGGAAGCCTCTGAGAGCTGCGACTGTCTCTCAGAGCGGCAGCGAAAATGGAAACGTCATCTGTAGCCCCGTGCGCGTGTATGTGTGTGTGTGTGTGTGTGAGAGAGAGAGAGAGAGAGGGAGAATTGTGTGTTTATGTAGAAGGGTTAACAGTGTTTTGATTGTAATTGGAAATGAAGAAAAGGCAAAAGAGAGAGTGGGAAAAAAAGGGAAAAAAGACCGTTGTGTCTTTAAGAGGTTTGCTGGTCCTTCATTCGCAGCTGCTCTCTCTCTCTCTCTCTCTCTCTCTCTCTCTCTCTCTCTCTCTGTGCAGATCTATTACTTCTTCTTCTTCTTCCCCTCCTCAGGGGCACAATGGGCATTTATCATCACCCCCGCGGTGTGTGTGAATGTGTGTGTTTATTCAAATCTCAGTACCAAGAGCGGACCGGCCCCACTCCCGAGCTCTCTCTCGGTGACACGGACGCACCGGGGCTTATTGTTGGGGGAGCTCCAGAAAAAGCCCCACAAATCGGCCAGTAGGGGAGGAGGTGAAGGAGACCAGGAGCGACAGGAGGAGTAAACGAGAGCCGGCGGCGGTTTGCTGTCCGCTCGCACCCCCGTCCTCCCTGCGACCATCCGGGGAAGCATCCAGCCTCTGAGCCCGCCTCCCTCCTTCCATCATCAGCCTCTTCTCGCCGCCGCTGGAGTAGCCGACACCGCTTCCAATTTCTCTCCTGGAACTACACGCGGAGGAGCAGGTGCACCATGCAACCTGCAGCAGCATAATTCCCGTCATTTTCCTTTTTTTTTTTCTTCTTCTGCAGGTTTGTGCAAGGAAAAGGTGTAATGCTTTGCAGTTGAAAAGAGCGGTATGGTAGTTGCATCTTTTTGGAGCTTTTTTTAGGGGGGGGTAAACTACAAGGTGGAGGAAGGATGGAGGAGGGAGATGCGTCTTAACAGGTGCAGATATGGCGGAGAGGAGTTTTGGGCAGAAACTGCTTTCATTCTCGGGATTCATCTTTTCCTCTCTCCCTCCTGATAAACTCAAAGTTATTGCCTCTGTGTCTGTGTGATAGGCCTATTTATGAATGGAAGTTAATTTTTTTCCCCTCAGCTCCTGTTTTTTTGGGGGGGAGGGATTGTTTCTGATAAATTGAAAAGCTCCTAATTAGCGTCTGTAATTGGATAATATGGCTGATGTGGCCTCTGATGTGCGGTCGGTATTTGAATGTGAACACGCTGCTGTTGACTCTAGTTTAGACTGAATGTGGATCGTGATGGATAAGAAGATTCACTAAAACACACGAATCGACGCATTTCAGGCTTTATTTAAAAAAAAAAAAAAAAGTGTTGCATTTTGTCGTTTTTCTTTTCATGTTTGCTTTTAAGGTGATGTTATTTGTGTTTTGAGCTCTAGCTGCTGATTGTCCAAACGCAATTCTTGTGAAATTTCAAACCCAGCCCGAGAATTGTGCCTGGACATCTGTTGCTGGATGCTCCTGCACTTCTGATCCTCTTTTATAGGATAAAACCTGCTTTTTACTCTCTGTTTGTTATTCATTCGACTCCTTTTTTGTGCACATTATCATCTTTTCCATGTTTTTTTTTTGTTTGTTTGTTTTTTTTGTTTGTTTTCAGTCCACCTATGTTGGCTTTCTGTTTCAGGGCCTTTGCTGGGCCACAGTCCTTTGCTGCCACTTTAATTTGACTCCAATTTCCCTTTTAATGAACTTTAATTCTCCAAACGCGGTTATTTTGGCTCCTTTAAGTGATTAACTGAAGCACAAAAAGCTCAAACACTCACTTTTTTTTGCAGATTTGGTTTCATTGCCGGCCTGCAGGAGAAGGAGGCCAACCAAAAAATAAAGAGTGATAATTAAGTATTTTACAAGCTGGGGCATTTTTTCTAAGTTGTTGGAGTGAAACTAATATTTCCCAGGCAGGCCCAGCTCCACAGTTTCTCTCTTTATTCGCACTTTTCCTGCTGAAAACCTCGCAGGGAAGGTTTATTGTCGCTCCACTGGTGAGCTTTTGTTGCCGCCTTTTGTTGGCGTTTTGGGGATTATAATTTGCATAATTCTTCAGGAATGTATCATTTTAATTTTGTTTAAAAAACCGTGACCTTTTCCAAGCCCTTTATCCGTTTGATAAAGGATGCCATTACAAGCCAATAAAGACGGAATTCGTTTGTACTAATTCTGCTGTTGATGAATAATAAAGAATTGATGATGATTGGAAGCATCAGATTTTATTTTTATTGATCCATGTTTCTTCTCTTCTTAATTTGCCCTGATTTATTCCATCTCATTTTCATGAAGATTTCATCAAAACAAATGTATCTTTTATTTGATAATTATTTAGGCCTATTAGTGCTAAAGTTTAAGTTTAGTAGGGTAAGTGTTTGAAAAAAAACGACGAAGATTTTTTTTTAAAGAAATTTCCCTTTTTGTGGTCTAACAGGCCTTTTTTTTTAGCTGCCTGTGGATGAAGATTCAGTCATGTGACTTCTGTCCTCATGTCATCTATCAGAAATCAAAGATGCACTTTTTTTCGACACAGGAGAAGTCTAAATGATGGGAATGACAAGCACCATCTTTGGTCAAATGTTGTTTCTGTCTTTAGAAAGAAGTTTTCAGTAAAACAAATTGATGGACTTTTTTTTATTATTTTTATTTTACAATATAATTAATGTAAAAAAATTCCAAAAGTTAAAAACTTCAGTAATGTGTCACATTTAATTTTAGCTTTTTAGGATTTTTATTTTTTTTTTATTTTTATTTTTTTACAGAATATGATCTATTTTGTATTATTTTTATTATTTTATTACTATTATTATCATCATAGAAATTATATGCTAATGATATAAGAAATATTTTAGTTTAGTTTTATTATTATTATTATTATTGCAGAATGACTGGCTGCGACATAGCAGGAATCTGAAAAGCTGTCAGCATCAGAGAAAACCAAACCCCTTAGTTTGACTTTGGCCTCCTTGTGTTTTGGGACAGGGGTCTGTTTGATTTTCACACCACAGCATCACCTCAGCTTGGATGCGTTGGGTCTTCTCAGACTAATTTGCTGCTGTAATCCGCTCTCAGCATGTTGCCTGAGGAGCCGAGCAGCTCTGGGACAGAGCTGAGCCTCAGAACAGTGGATTAAAAACTCGGGGAGGTGTGTGTGCCGAGTCCAAACACCACCACCCAAGTTGGGGAGAAAAACACACAGGTCGTCTGTTGACCGAGTGCCACTAAACGCCGCATCATGATTGGATCAGAGGTTTAGAACTGGGGGAGACATTTCTCATGTTAAACTCACAAAAAAAGGCTGTTTTTTATGAGGAAAATTCAACACGAGATGCAAATCTTTGTTCAAATAGATGCTTTGTTTCATTACTTTGAAGCATGGGAATAACTTTTTCATTTCCAGGTTTTACTCATTTAGCAAAAGAAAAGGTTCTCATGTGTTTAATGTTGCCAAAGTGCAAGAGGCCAAACAACAACTTTACCCCAGAAGAATACAGGCTAAGATGGATCAAAATCCTGATTAAATTCTGGAAGTATCTGAAGTATCTGATAATAAGAAGTTCTTGGGACTTTAGAATCAATTGGGAAACTGTGAAGTCTCGATTTAGTAACTAAAGACTAAAACTCTTAATACACATACTAAGACTGAATATTTAAATGTCTTATTTTTGATTCCAAAGCAAAAGTAGATCTTACTTGCTTTGCAAACAATTTGACCAGAAACTTATCTTCAGAAAAATCCAGTAATGACAAAAAAAGCATAATTTTCATAATTTTGTGCAGCAGAAAAATATATATATATTTTCCTGTTGATTGTCTTTGTGACCCTCAGGTTAAATTCTGTGAGTCACTCTTGTGAGAGTCTTGACCCTCATCTTGGAAACCACTGTGTCTTTAACATTGATAATCCCTGTTATTTTTCAGCATTATTTAGAGATTAATCTTTTTTTTTTTTTTAAACTTAGGTTTTATG
>JAUZTA010000027.1:7122763-7141132 GCA_034780835.1 Ctenochaetus striatus
AACCCAAACTGTGTTGTTGTCTCTTCGCCCCTGATAGGCTCCAAAAACGATTCAGCGATGTCATCTGAAGATTATACACTTGATATTATATGAAATACTCATTAAATATATTACAGAGTCCCCAAAGGTTGAGAACTACTTGAATAGTGCATAAAAAGTGAACACCAGCAACACATTCAAGAAATCAGGAAAGTTTTAGGAAAAAAAACTTTTTTCTGCATAAACTCAAAACTTGCTGAGTTGGTTAAAGGTGAAAAAGTGTGGGTAAGCGTGTTAATGTTAGCATTGTCTTGTCTTTCAAATAGGTTTGGCTGACCTGGTCCATTACAACCTGTGTGGTTTATTAACTACTCATGTTCCTCTTCCTGTCAGACTTGGTTGACGTGTTATCCGTGACTTCTTTAAGTAGCACAGTATTACCATGACTGCTGGAAACAATTAGACACACTCTCAAGACTCACAGTTCATGTTTTTTTGTTAAAATATAGTTTAAAAATAACATCTTCCTCACTGTCTCCTGCATTTAAACCTTGAATGGGACTAAGGAACGGATGAATGTTGAGTCAACACTAAACATAACCTAAAGCATCATGACTGTGCGAGGTCGCTGGGGGAGCTCGATCAGGAAATAAGGAACATTAAGAACTTGTATCAGCTGCAGTATGTGAAGAGGAACAGCATATATCATCAATCATTTATGCCCACTAAAAAACAAAGCCATAGAGCATGCAGCATGTCTTGATGTTGTTACATGAAGGCCTGCTTACAGTAGAAGATTGCATATTATTTCAAACTTGTATGACAGTCAAATCTGTAATAAAGTGACTTTGATATGTAGATCACCAGTGATCAAAGAGACCACCCTGCTGTGGCTAATACTGTGCGTTATAATATATAATATATATATAATATGCATTATATGTGTGAGTGAAATATATACAGTATATCATAAAAAAGCTCTTTAAGGTTCATGTATCTCTGAAAATGATCTCTCTTTGCAATGTGCTGCTCTAAATTATTGCCTCATTAATAATTGACCAGGTCATGCCACTGCAGCGTTACAGAAATCTTTTTTCGTTTGGCAAATGTCTTATTATATCCTATTGCTCTAATTAATGGCAATCTACTTCTATTTATAATGGAGGACATAATATCTAGAATTATGCACAGCAGAGACGAATGCTGTCTATTAGACACAACACTTCTCACTCCTGTCAACTACTAGCTCTTTCTCTCTATGTGTTTTTTCATTTGGCTACTTTTTTAAGGACCAAATATTCTTTTGAGAAGAGAAAAATAAGGAGATACTGAGGAAAAACAGCAAGTTTTCCTTCTTTTATTAAGGGTTAAAGGTCAAATTTAGAATAAGATTATAGCTTTACTTTCTGAGTGAATGCATATACTGTACATATTCATGCATGTGTGATTATAAATGTATGTTGACATCTGCTTCTGAATCCGCATCTGTCTCAGGTTGAAAAGGCGTCAGGAGGAAGGTCAGTCAGAGGCCGGGGGCGACGATGCCAGTGGAGATGGTGACGGAGAAGCTGAAGCCGGGGGCACTGACGATGACGCACCTGAGCCTGAACCCGATCCAGAGCCCGAGTCCTCCTCCAAACTGAGCATGTGCGGTTCAGTCTGCTCATCCCCCGGCAGCTGCTAGCGCCACATCGCCTCACAGTGACGATCGCAGGTCTCTCTGGCTGCTGCGGTGTTTGTGCCATGCCGATAGATTACGTTCCCACCATTCTCCTCTGTTGTAGCCACAAGTAGAGGGCACGCACAGCAAGTTTGACTTGACGCAAAGCACGACCCAAAATGGCTCCCACCATTTCCCTTCCTTTTTTTTTTTCTGTAGCATCCTTCCGGTAAGGCATGAATGAAGCAGATTTCCAGAGAGTCCCCACCTACCCGTCTGACCTAGAGTAAGCTCTAACTTCTATGCAAATACAGTTACAGTATAGCATGAATAAGGTATCACTTATTAAGAGAAGGTGTTGTTCACAAGCAGAAAGCTCCACAAGCATGATGACATCCCGAGCAATAGCAGTCCACAGTTTTTGGAGGAGTGGTGGTTTTGGTGGAGACACCCTCCCAGCCTTCCTGTTCAAATTCTGATGGGAGTGACTGAATTATTCAGCACATGCAGGCACTTAGTTTATTTTATTGCCTGTGTCTTAAGCTCACTCTTCCCCGCAGCCTCTTTCATGTTATGTGTGCCCTAATTTGGAACAGTTGTGTTTCATTTTCTCCTGGAGCACCCTTCTCCTGTTGCAACACCTTACTGAGACACATAACAGTCAAGTGTCCATGATGGCAGTTTGCGGTCAGCCAAGAAAGTGTGGCTGGTCTCATGTTGTAAACCTGTTTTAGTGGTGCCTGTTGATGATAATCAGTATTTGTTAAAAAACATTGTAGCCATGGATGCATTATAGTTTAAAATGCTAGTTTAAAGCCAACTATTCTTTTTCCAAGCTTTTTTTAGGATTATAAGCTTGTGTTATTTACGGGAAATCAGTACAGCAATCAGAAGTACAATTTTTGCTCGTCACTGTGTCTGTAATTGTTACAAAAGATTTAGTATTTTAGCCCTGCACCATTCTCTGACTCAAAGTGAATTCAGAAACTCTGCTCTGGGGAAATAAATAACAATCACCAACAATCCCATCTTTTAAGAATCTATTAGAGAGCTCTGTTTACTTCTCTAGACGTCATCATCTCTTTAAGTGCTTTGTCAGTATAAAGATCATCTCCTATAGAGCTTGTTTTTGGGCTGTACTTAAATGTGTAGCTGTGCCCTGTTGGTACTTCAAATCATATAGATGAGCTAGTCTCTTACTGTCTTAGTGATAGTGGTACATTTAAGGTGGCACCATTAATCTCAGTCTGAACACCTGGGAACATGTAGCAAAGGTCCACCTTAAAACCCTAAGGCCTAATAAAATGAAACCCATGTAAATAGCATACAGTGTAGGTAATTTAAACTCACCACAGTTTTATGTGGGACTGCGAACTCGACGTGTTAACTAAAGGAAGAGCTGGGTGAAGCTTCACACTGCTTCATTCTGCTCTTCTTTCCAAGTGTGCAGGCACAACTTGTAGGCAAAATATGCCAAAGCTTTTCTAACATTTGCATAACCATTTCTAAGGAACTTTGAGTGTGTGAATGTATGTCTCTGTTTTCCCAGTGCAACATAAAAATCAATGTTCCTTCTGCAAGTGAAAATACTATCATTTATACAATCATATTGTGATTATGTATAGAGAATCTATTTCAGGGAACAGGGGATCTAAAGTAATAGCTAGACATTTAAGAAAAACATGAATACGTTGTTTTTACGAGATTTAAACAGAAAAAGAAAGAGTATGAAGCTGGAGCAAAGAGGTTATCAACTTCACATGAAGACTGGAGGCAAGAGGAAGCAGCTAGCCTGGTTTTCTGTCCAAAACTCTAAGATCAACTTACAAGAACTCTTTCAAGCTAATACATCAACGTGTTGTGTCTTTTGAGGTCAGTCCATACACAGACAGCAATAAATTGTAATGAATTATTTTTAGTGGAGGTCATATACTATAAATTTCTGGAAAATTATGTAAAATGTATTGTCCATCAAATGACCATGTAATATGCTCTAAAAAACAGTAGTTCTAGATTTTATTTGTGTACAGATAAAATATGAGATACAATGTGTTCATTTGTGAGCTTTAAAGGTGTGGTGGGTGGTGACTTTGCAGAGAGCCAGGCTACTTGTTTGTGGAGTCTCTCAAATGACTGCAAGGCACTTGACACACGAAAGACAGAGGCAGCTAAATTCATCCGTGGGCTACATTTGCATTGCATTCTTATTGGCCAGGCTTAACCTAATACAATAACTTTTTACTGTTAAATATTATTTGTGCGCAGTGAAAGAATGGCCAAAGATCTAATAATGAAAAATCTGAGCTATAATACATTGATATTTAAGTAAGATGAAAACATTAGCTTAGTGCAAGGGTTTAGATGTGACAAAGCAGTTAGCATCTACAGACAGATGCAATTTCTTCAAAGTTGTTTTAAGTGTAACCCAGAGGTTCCCAGATTCTTTCAGCCTAAGTTCATGTAGAGAAATTTGGTGTCTTTCGAGACACAGACACACAAATATTTATCAAAACCACTTATTTTAAACTAATTATAAAGAATACAGTTTAACTTTAAGTTTTTCACCAACTCATAAAATATGTACATACATTCACATGTTAGCATTACTATGTACTCTATTAGATACATTCATTACATACACTCAGTGGGCAACAGAGTAGTTATTGGTCTGTGATCCATTTTGGATCCCAACTGTGTTGGAGACACTGCTGTAATGTATTGCACTGATTACTGTAACATTACAATATAGTTCTGAGGCAGGCATGTTTGTGTGACGTAACTTGGGGATATGATGACATAAGCAGCCAGTATGAAATTTGTGAGGCACTTTTATGTTTCATTACATAGTCAGACAAAACTAGTATAACTTGTGATTATGGTAAGAAATCAGATAACATGAGTAATGACACATTTCATCCATTTGGCAGCCTGAAATGAATCATCCCCCACCCCCATATACAAATACATTAGGAGCAATGTTACACCAACTCATGGTTACACTCTTTACTTCAGAGTTGGCCAAACATCTCTGTTAATGCAATGACTCACTCATGGACCAAGAGGGAATATAAAACTTATTGTGATGGAAAAATCCTACCATTGATCCTCTAGGGATCATTTCATTTCCATAACGTAGTAAAACTGAAACACATTCTCCGCAAATCTACAATGACATCAGGATAAATTCTCAAACTGTTTAGCAGGCTCTGCAGGTTCCATCGTAGCAAATAACCAAATCAGTTCCTGTTCCTCACCGCTGAGGTCTGCCTTCCTGGAAGCACCTTTCTGCAGCATTATTGATTTTAGGTTGTCCAAAGGCTGAAGGTTTGGAGCTGCAATGATCCATTAAGTTATGTTGAACCTTCTAAAAAACAACATTTCATAGTTAGCTAACAGGTCAACCAACAAACAACTTTGTTATTATTATTTTTTCTCTGGATGAAGTGAATTTAACTTAGAGCATGTTCAGCTCTCCATTTATATCCACAATACCAGAGACCTCTGACACCTGTTCATTTCCGATGGAGAAACTACTAATTTCCTGCAAAGGCTGATAGTGGAGCTACGTCTCTGTCAGACAGATTACATCTCCTCTGCCTCCAGTTCAGAGCTCAGAGGAGGTGACAAACAGCAGCTACACTCACTCTCCATCAGCGACAGATGGAGAAAAACATGTATTAATGTTACACCAGTGTTCAGGCATCAATATCCATTATATATTCTGGTAAAATTCCAGAAGTCAGTTTAAAACCTTTGAAACGGTGGATGATAATGACAGGATCTGCTTTAATCAGCATGAGGTTTGTACCTAAAATATGACTTGTGCAGTGTTTTACAGCTGTTCTTAAATGAATGGCATGCTGTGTGCTTTATGACTATTAATTTTGCTATAAAGCATAGGTTCGTCAGCACAAGTGAGCAACACGATCTGAGGTGGAAAAAAAAAACTATCTAACCTTACAGGCTGTTATAGACAATTGAAGGTATTATAGACAATTTCTATTTTTAACCTTCAACTGTCTGTGCTTGATTTTTTCTCTCATTACTGTTACACATTCAACTGCAATAAAAAGACTTCTAAATAAAGTAATCTATCGCTATGCATAGTAACAATCCTGTCATATCAGCTTTCAGAAGACCATGAAATCTGTGTGAGGCCTCTATGTGGAAGATGGTTAGACATAAGTCATTAGTATCTTAAACTAGGAACAAATTACTGTGGAGTAATAATCCAAATGTGACCAGCTTGCAATGGAAAAAGGTCCACAGCGTAAAAACGTTGGACCCTGTTGTCTAATGTTAATGTTCAAAGGTTCTTCAAAAAAAATTTTGATTGCACCAAAGGAAAAGATTTTTTAAACTTCCTGCCTTTAACAATATCTGTGTATGGCAGCAGCAGTACTGTCAGGCGAAAGTCAATTTTCAAAATGCAAACATTAAAGTGTAACATGACACATGATACTGTTGATTGACTGCCCTTAGCTCAGCTATGTGATACAAAATTGGCTACTGTATCTCCAGTTAAAAGCCTATTAAAAGACCACCAAAGCTAATAAAACAATCATTTTGTTATGACTGTTTCAAATAAATAGCTGCCGAACCACTAATCTGGCACAGTGCTTTCATAGGCCAGTTATGCATCCTGTGTTACCTTAAAACTGAACTAATTGTAACCATTCAAATTAGCAAAGTGCTGTTGTATCACATACTTACTCTGACAGGCCTGCACTTCTATGATATCGGAAGTGACAGGGCTCATGTCTCTTTTCTTGACAAAGCCTTGTAATAAGCTCTTTTAAGATTAAAAAGTTGCTCAGTTAAAATTTGTGAAAGCTACTTTTACATTGTGCAGATCTTATGTCTGACTCTTACTTAATGTTTGTTTTACACATCAAAGGGCTAAACTGGGGTTTACATCAAAAACTGTGCAACAGAAGTTGATACACATCTCACAGATTCATGCAGCCCCACACATCCATAGTTGTTGCATGTCATGAGTTGCAATGTATCAAGAAAGTAGTTATTTATGCGAACACCAAACCCAGTGCAAAGTTTACCAACGAGTTCTGTTTTACAGAAACTAACATGTAATAATGGTATTATGAGATATTTCTCTTAATAGGTCTTAAGGAGAAAAGATCAACAGTTTTATTAATAGTTTGCAGGTTACCTTCTCTGTGAACTTGAAGAAAGAAAACCAATCCAAAAACAGATGGTTTAATTAAGAAAATGTTGACATCACTGACTGAGCAGTAAGGAAGTTCTATACTTTAAACTTTGGACTATTATGCGTCTGCATTATGTGTCAATAATCAGTGTGTAACTGTGTCCATATATATTTGCCCCAATGAGAAAAAAAATAGAAAATCACATTTTGTACTTGACTTGTAAATTTATTTCAGCTTTTCAATACATTGTAAATGTGTAACTTGATGCTGTAGGTCCCACAATTAAGTCCAGCTTTCATTCAACACAAAGTAATGGTTTACAATCATCAATAAGTTGCAAGCCATTCAAACCTTTTTTTTGTAATTATTTTACTACATTACAAAAAGTTGCATTTGGCTTTTGACCAAGCTTCAGTCATCAACAATCAGGCACTTTAATGACTAAAACCAGGAAGTTAGTGGTCACATAACACAAGATGCCAAAAGTTTCAAAAGGACACAAACAACCTTATAAAATTGCCCTGTACTGATGGTGATTGTTGCTGCTTAAAAGGGAAGCAATGTCCATTTTTCCTGGCAGGGTAGGAAGTCTGATTACTTATTACTGCCTGGCCTGTAAATGCACTAAAAACTTAGTGCCAAAACTACTGATATTTGCATGAAGTCAGGTGAGTTTAGAGGTTGCCCTCTCTGAGTTCTAGATGGAGTAAATTTGATCTAAAAATTGATGCGTTCGTTTAGAAAATGTTGACAACCCTGACTGAGCAATTAAGACTTCAGATATTGTGTCAGCATCATGTGTCGATATTCAGACTGTCAATGTGTCAATAAATCTTTGTCCCAATGAGAAAATTGCCTTGTTGTACTTCACTAGTAAATTTAATTAAGCTTGATTTTCATTGCAATTTAATTGTTTGACTTGCTGCTGCTTCAGGTCTCACAATTATGTACAGCTTTCGTTCAATACCAAGTTATTGCTTACATCATTTTGGAAACAATTCAAACTTGCTGCATTAGAGTATTCATTTTGACAGACACAGTGTCTTCTCATATGCACCGTTCCTTCAAAATAACAGAGCGAGACAAAGTGTTCTTCTTTTAAATAAAACATCAAGTAAATTTTATCCACAATAAAATTAAAGTGCGCTTTGTGTGTAAAAACACACAGGAAAAAACTAAACATTAAAGAAATAAAGTATAACAGAGCTGCAAGCAGCGTTTTACAGAACACACTCATGTGAGATGAACAGAATTAAGATGCACCGAGCTGCAGGAGAACTCTGCTTCGTCTCCTTTGCTAGTGACCAAATGTAGTCTCTACTGCCACCTGATGGCAGAACTGATGACATGCTTCAAAACTGTTACATTAACCCTCGTGTACAGCAGACCAGTGATTCTGTTTTTTAAGTACAAGCCACCTTCTGCTTCAGACTTGTTTTTATTAATAAAAAATCTGAAATGGCACTCTTTAGTCAGGACCCCAGCTTAAGTTCAAACTTAGCATTGTACACGGTTCATTTTCAGTACATATTGTACATAGTTTGGTACCATGCATGTTGAACGCTTTTTGAAAAAAGCTTTAAGTTGCTGTGTGAAGTCATAACATATTATTGAGGCAGTTTTTTCTAATGTAATGGAGATCTTTTTTCAGTACGTGTATTGATTGATATCATTATAATTATTATATATAACTAAATTATATTGGTTAGATTTGGTTCACAACCAATAATGGCACGAGCTTAAAGCTCTGGTATATAATGTGTCTGGTATATCTTAAATACAAGAACATCTCAATCACTTCAAATACTGTCAAGTAAAAAACTTTGTGTTCCTTACTCTTTTTTTTTTTTTATTTAAACACTCTTACATTTCAAGTAAAGAATTAATAAATTCACTTTCCAAACTTCTTTTTTTTTTATAAAAGCCACAGATGCATTGGAGTAGAGTTGCAGTTTCTCATAGTTCCTCAAAATGTGACATTTTGACGAATAAGGCCATGAGCAAAATTTCCAACTTCTTTAACCGCTGCCTGCAGGATCTCCTTGCAACTTTGCGTTGCTGAACATAAGATTTTTTTCCCCATTAAAAAGAGCAAGAGGCCGAGATATCAAAACTAACAAATATTTTTCAAGACTTTTGATCCCTTTCATAGGAACTCCCTTTAAGTAAAACTCCCAAACCAGAAGAAGTTAAAAGCAGACTATGTGCATCATTCCTCCTTCTTCTAAGAGAACTGAGAAGCCTCTCAAAGTGAATACTGTGACCTCATGAGAGTGAAAGAAGGGTGGTGATAAGAAATAAATAATGGATAAATAGACATTAAAACAATTTGACTGGTGATCTCCACAACTTCCACATCTGCAGCTGAAATCTAAAACCACACTTTACCAACACAAGAGTTCATTCATTAAAGACAGTTGGGTTTGAGGTAGAGCATGGCGTGACCTCTAGTTTAGACACTGAATAATTCTCAGGGAAAAAACTCTCCTGTGCTCACAGTTGGACGTGTACTGACTGCTCCAGTAAAGATGCAAAACTGCTTTGAATTCTGGGAGACGTGAGTTCAGTTCCCCTCAAATTCCAAGGTGCAGGAGGCGTACCCGACTCTGAATCTCCGCCTGCCCATGTTCTGCTCTTACCTCCAGGATGGAGAAACTGACTGAGACAGATATCTGTCCGTTTTACCTGACTCACCTCAGAAGGAGTTTCCTTTCAGTCCTTGATTATTAACAAAAAGCTGCATCCTCAACTCACAGGAAGAGGTTGATTTTGGCAGGGATGGACTTACAGCCAGTAGAGGAAAAATACTGCCCTTGGACAGGAGTGTATATAATGTCACCCCCTACTGCCTCCACCACGTCGCTGCGGGCACAGTTGCCCTGCTGGCAGAGCTGTGAGAGGACACAACGTTCCACGTGACGCCGGCTCAACGGCAGGAAGGGAACAAAGCGAGTGATGAGCTTCTGTTGGATGATTCTGGAGTTGAAAAAGCCACCTAGAGACAAAAAATCATTTCAGTTTCTTCATCTAACGGTAACGTCACAGTAGTTAAGCCTGCAGAGGGACGTACTGGCCAACTAGCTTGTTGGATTAACTAAACATTAGACAAGCAGCCTTTTCATTTCTGTGTTCTCTGAATTAAGCTTGTCATTGTGCAGTGCTGGAGGCTCAGTAACATCTTATTATTGGATGTGGAAGAAAAATCTCTATTCTGTTTTATTTTATTTATTTTCAGGGAATATAAACTGAATCAAGATGTTGAAAAGTTGGTGGTAATTCTATTATCTATTATTTTTCCCATTTAATCCTTACCACTGAAAAACAAATCACAACAGCAGAAAAGAGGGAGATTTTCCTTTTGCTACACAGGCTCGGCCTGTAGCGTTTGTCCCAGGCACTTTTGCTGAGATTTTTAAAGCATGATGCTTTGTAAAAAAGGTAAAGGGTTAGGTTAATCATTAAGTGTGAACATTTTCCACTTTAAGACTCTCAGAAAATTGCATCTCTCCTGCTGGCATCATTGCCAGTATTTTTTGAGATGATCAGCTTCACTGTGTGCATTTGAAGTTGAAATTTTTGAGATGATAATACAGTTGGTTATGTAGGGTTGGGAGGTGTATGCTATATTTGCTAATACTTAATTTATCAATTACACAGTTTTTAACTTTAAGACCATTGATATACATTAGTTTCATTGATTTATACTAATGTGCAACGTAAAAAACAAGATTGTTTGACTGCTAGTGGTCTCAGCTAAACTTAAGACAAGGTGAGACCAAACTGGGGCACATGTCTTGCCCAAGGGAAACATACTAAAAGTCACTCACAGTCACTTTTGGACAGACTTTCCTGATAAATATCTGTGGCAAATAAAGGGTGTTTACTAATCACTGACCAAAATTACAAAAGATCCTTACTTGTGTTGCTGTTGTATACTGTTCGTGCAATGGCTTCCTGCAGGTCGGCCCACTTGATCTCCTCCCTGTCCCGTCCAGCCTGTCGGTTCTCCAGTGCCATTTTGTTTATCACCTCCTCACCTGTGGTGCTGCAGGAAAAAAAAACACAAAACATATTTAGAATAGACAAATAGTGTCTAAAGTTGCTGTTTTTTATCTAGTGTTTTTGTATCTCTCAGAGAGAATTTTAATCCCTGAATATTCACTTGAGATAAAAATTCACTTTTGTCCTCAATACAAAACTGAATAGAGTTTTGTGGTTCATCTTCTCACCAACACTGTTGTATGTGTGTGCGTATGTGTGCATGTGTTTGTGTGTGCATGCATGTACCCAATAAAGACGTAGATGGCCTTGCGATAGTTGGTGCGAAACACAACATGGGAGGGACCAAGGAAGGGCTCCAAGACATCAATGAGACCTGGAGGCATCCGCTCCATTTCATCAAAAAAGAAGACAGAGCGAGCGCACTCTGTCAGGTTCCCCTGCACCCAGCTCTTCAACTGTTCCTAGTGAGCGAAATGAGCAAAATTTAGCATTCAGTAAAACTGAACAATTCTACTTTTCGACATGGCATCTCATCATATCTGCAGACACATTTAATCCCTTCTCTTGTCTTTCCTTTTAGTTAAAACACTTTGTCACAAATGTGCAATAAAAACACTTATTAAAACACTACTGATTACACTAACATTAGCTTTGCCCAACAAAAAAAATCCAAATTACCCTGTACTCCTTAACCCGGTCAGGCGAGGGGAAATGCAGTGTTGGAATAAATTGGTGGACATAAGGGCTGCTCATTGCTGAGCCATACAGATGATTCCCCAGCATGGAGCTAACCAGTGTCTTTCCTGTTCCAGAGGAGCCATGGAAGGACAGCACCAGGGGCCGCTCAGGGCTCTTATTCTGAAGGAACATTGCCACTTCCTCTGACACGATTTCCTGAGCCAGATGTTGTCCGTAAACATTCTTGTAGAGGTCCCACTCCAGGTCTGGTTGTCAAAAAACAAAGATAGCCGTGATGCTAACGCTGAAAACCATCCTCAACAACTACTTGGGTGATTGTCAATAAACTAAGGAGCCAAAGAAACTTAACTTCAGAATCTGAAAGCAACTTTTGAACAAGAAAAACATGCAGTTTTTGTGGCCAGACAAAAGCTTTATTTGAAAGACACCACCAGTTAAAGTATAAACAAAGGTCTCTAGTTCCTGAGAACATCCTCAGGGTCACTGCAGCCTCCTGACATGTCGTCTTCTTCTTCTTGTATTATGAACATATGTTTGATTTTATTTTCTTGATTGATCTTTGAATCCTTGGAAATCACATTAAAGAGATCTTTTGCAAAACTTTAACATTTTAACAACTAACCCTTTATCTCTACAATTTCAGTGCATGCCTCAACTATAAAAAAATGAAAGATTGTCAGGCTGAGTGTTACCAACAAAAACGTTGCAAGTTTAGAAAAGTGGGTTAGTCAGCTATATTACGTTCCCCAGTTTCCACGTTACATTTTGTGTCCGTGTTTCTGTAACACTGTGGCCGTAATAAGAGATTTTCCTTTCGTTTAGAGACTGTAACTTGCAACCTGCAAGGCAATTAAATTTGTTTCAACTTTGTTTATATGACCACCGATGGAGAGTAGTCTTCCGGTGTCTTACTAGCTAGCATAACAGACAACTAGCAAAGCAGTTGTTACAGTTACTCATTAGCCCTTTAAGAACACTATAGACTAAAACACCAGTCAGCGAACCCTTTCTGCACAGCAAGAGAATATCTGTAATATTTTTTATTACAGTTAAGAAGACAAACTAGCTAGCTGTATCTTTTTAGCCTAGCTAATGCTAACAAGAGGTAGCAGCTTCCAGTTTACGTTCGCAACCACCGGACAAAATAAACTTTCTTACCTTTGACATTCGGCTTAAAATCGCAGTCACAGCTCTCTGCTATGGTGCAATAAAGACCCTGAAAAACACCGTGAACCGGGTAAAAAAGGTGTAAAAACAGCACAGTCAGGATGGCCAACATTTTGGCTGCCTGCTGGCAGACAGAAAAACTAAACGGACCTTCCAGCGTTAACCGGTCAGATTTGTAGTTTTTCTACTCTGAGGAAGACATCCAGGAACAGGCTACAAAGTGGCACTGAGGACTACATCTCCCATAATTAAAATCTGTGTCAAGGCATAGTGTGTTGTACACGTAGAGGGTCACAGTCCAGAAAGAAGCGATGCAATTTCAAGTTTTTTAGAGTGGGTAAAATCATTTAGCACCAAAATCACACAAAACGACTACTGTTGGCATGAATAACTCGGCCAGTTTTAGAGGCGTTTTGGCCTATGGTTGGTTTGTGTCACCTTGACTGATCAGTGTTACCATCATTAACCATAAATTCATGGAAAAAACTTTAAATAGTGTAAAAAAAAAGAAAAATTAAAAAAAGAAATGGAACGTACGTCCCCCTACCATCGTTTACGTAAAAGGAGCCGACTCAGTCAGGTGACTCGTTCACAGATGACATTTCACAGACAGCAAGCACAGGAATACAGCACCTGAATAAAATAGACATTTTTATCGATGTATGTGCAATATTTTATTTGACACATATTTAAATGTAACCTAATGTAAATAAACTGCGCAATGTTGCAAAACACGTATGCTCCAAAATGTGTGGCAAAACAGAGAAAGAAAAGTAGCAGCAACGTCACAGTCTTTGTACTTAGTAATAATTAGTACAAATTACAGTAGAGTCGAGCACTTAGAAAATGTAGTTTATGCATTAGAGATTGCTATTAATGTTATAAAAAGTGACGGCACATAATAGAAGGAAGAAATACAAGTTCTTAGGAGGTCAAGACAACCACCAGAGCTTTAGTGATTTATGTTTCATTAGAGAGTAGTTGGCAGATGTGACTTCAGTTTGGAAAGGTTTTTATGATATAAGCGATGTGCTCCATCACAGATGTGATCTACCTTGTACCAAAACATGTCAGAATGCATTCTCAAATGCAAAACACCTTGAAGATTGTTAGAGCATTCCAGATGTCTTTAAAGAGGTGTCACAAATCTGTATGGGTTTTCTGTATTAAGTGGATGCTGACAAATGAGCTGGCAGATCTATATGAGTGGTTTGTACAACAAACTGGCTCAGCAGTGAGGTAACCTTGTTTATTAAGTTTCACATTTTAGATAAATAGACATTAGACATGAATACTATGTAAGGTAATACAAAATGCACTGTACCTGTGGGCTGCACACATGATTAGAGTCAGTTCACTTTCAGCTCACTCACTTTATTCACACAGAGATAATGAGAGACAATCTACAGTTTGTATTTTTTAAGAATTGTACCGCTTTAATTTTTAGAAAAATAGAATAAAAAGAAACAAAGGGGAGAAGGAAGTTTTCAGAAACAAAAAGCTGAACTGAACTGAAACCGAACTGAACCAAATACTGGTTACAACAATTTTTATCTTATTAAATATTCATTTAAAATAAGAAAATCCTATGATTAACACATGGTGATAAACATAATATAAAATAAAGAAATGTAGACACAATGTTATACTGTTATTAAGTTGTGCAATGTGACATACAGTTCGAACGGTTGTGGATTAAGGGAAGGTCCAGCCTTCAGACAAATAAAAAACACATTTCTATACAAAGAATGAGCAGAATGAGGCACAGCCTCATCTCTTCTTAATAAACTTCATGAAAACAGATCACAGTTCATTTCACGGTTCATTTTGGGACAAATTAAGTTCTCTGACAGGAAACTCTGAGCAAATTAATTAAGAAATTTATACTTTATATTGATAAATAATTGATACTGGCAGTATAAGGTTGATTTCTGACAACACCAATAGCACTACTAAACATTTTAGTGCTGCAAGTCCTCAGTACAAAAACATACAGTGGTAAATGGGACTGAAATGATTATGGTATACAAGAATACAGTGAGTCTGAGTAAGAAAACAATCTAAATGTACTCCAAAGCAGGAGCTGTGATCCCATGGTGAGACTGGGTTTGCATATTTTGTCCTCTAGGGTGCAGTACCACCTTATACTTAAGTGGTTCTATCACCCTGCTGTAATACTGACTTGAAGCTAAAACTGGATAATAAGCTGCACTCTCTCTTCGGTCCAATCACTTGTGCTCAGCTTAGAGGTATGGACACAACTGGAATGATGCATCACCCAAATTTTAGTGAGAACAAATTAGGAGGCAACTTCTATCTTGCTGATGTGCTCTTGAACAAGACTCTCAATCTTACGAGAACCAACTGAAAAGTTCCTTTCACCTTCAGCTTCCACAGTCTGCTACATGTGAGAAGGTTTTATCTGACAAGGGTGGTGAACTTTTTAAATCTGGTTTAGATGTCAAGAGTCTAGAAGCTAAGAATTTGTGGCTGTAGCCCCCTTGTATCAAACACTATACTCTCCCTTTTAATGCCTAGCTTAACAGCAACTGGAAATCATCTGAACCTGATTTCCAGGAGGAGCTGCTCAGTGTCCAAAACACTGTCCCATGTAGGAATGAGGGTAAGACTGCAAGCTCATCACAGTCAAACAGTTTTAAAAACAGGTCTGGGGTCAGCGTGGTCTGTTAGGTGGCTCCAGCTTGTTGGACAAGGCGGTCAGCACCTGGTCAAACTTGGCGTACCGCAGGGCCTGTCTCTCATCAGCACCCCTGCTTCCCCACAGCAGCCTCATCTGGAAGTCAGTCAGGAAGAGCTCCAGGACCTCTGCCTGCTCCTGGAAACCTGCAACATCATCATAACATCACCTTATCAGTGGATCAACAGTACAGAAAAATAACAAGAATGAGCCGGAGATAGTAAATGATTGCTATTGACATATTTTTTTTAAAAAATCATTAGATGATGAGAATGTTACATTTCACATGTGGAGCTGATGAGGTTACGTTGTACGATCGACAGCTCAGCTAACACCAAAAATGTATTTCTCTTCTCTTTGCTCTCTTACCTTGGAGTTTGCTCTCAACGTTGGAGCGGTAGATGCCTCCCAACTGAGCAATGGTTCTTGCCGCCCCCAGGTGGAACATCACCACATCCACCCCAGCTTCCGCTGTCTCCCAAGGCTCTGTCCCTTCGCCCAAGGCCATGCTTTTCTCCATCAGTGACAGTAGAGGTAAGATGTGAGGGAAGCTGGTGTTGGACAGCTGACAGCTTTCTGTGGGAGAGACACACACACACAGTGTTTTTTTTAATATATAGAGAAAGGTATTCTCTATAGATGTGCCCCTAGGAATCAGTATATGACCAATTTTTTGGTGTTTTACAATTTTTGAAATATGGTGTGATGTTTGAGAGGACCTCTACCTCTCCCATCGTTCAGACTCTTCATAAACGGCCTCAGAGTCTTCTCATAGAGAATAGCGCCCTCTGTGTGACGCTGTCGTAACACCGTCCAGGTCTGCTCCAGACGGGACACCTGAGATTTAGAGAGACATCACTATTAAAACCTGGCCATAGCCCACCCATAGAGAAATCAGTTGATAACAAGAAGTTGGCTTTAGCTTATCAGTAGCATGATAAGATTACTGGAGAGGCCTAAAAGGCACAGGTTATTAGACAAGAGTTTCCGTATGACCTCACTGCTAATACTTCTTGTTGGTCAAGTCAATCAAATAATTAGAAAGATGTGAAATGTGAAAAATAAGTTGTAAAATATTGTCTGACTCTTTCAGTCCAGTTCTCTTGCTCTTATGGAAGAGGAATGAGCTGCCTATTACATGTCTATGTCCTGTAGCTTTTCATTATATTTTCAGTCCATCAGTAATGATATCTTGAGTTACTACTTAATATTTTTTTCATATTACAACATTCAAAATATTTTTTTGGCATCAATTTGTTACAGTTAATAAGCAATGCAACTATTGATAATGTGCAGTTTGATCACTGCCAAGAGCCAGGAATGCAAACCTCAGGCTGAAAAGGTTATTAATCATTTTAATAAGAAACGTCTTTCTTTGAAATTGTGCCCCAGTATGACCCCCCTTAAAGATTCTCTTCACCCGCTCCAGTCCAGATCGGACCTTTCTGCAGTTACTGCTACACTTTTATTGAAGCAGAAAATTAATGATAAACACAACTACAAATAGAGTTATTTTCTCCATTTATACGGTGAAACATTTCTGATTTATATCCTCTTAACTCAACTATCAATTTTTACATGAAGCTCACAGCACACAGGCTGATCAGCAGTTTTCAAGGTTGTATATCACCAATAAAAAGGATAATAAAAAGATAATATGGTCATAATGTTCATTTATCTGCTTACCATTTAAATTTACTAAAGGTAAAAGGTTGACTTAGGACTTAATTGCAGATTATTATTTTGGTAGAAATTATACTGAATATCGTTATCTTGCCAACATTCTCAGTCTCTCAACTACAGCCTAGTTAATTTTCAACCAGGGGGCCTCTGTTGCATGTCACTGTCCCACAATATCAGAAAATACTGGTACTGGCCTTCATGTAGTCATCCATTCATCTCAAGGGCTTATCAGCAGCTTAGCAACTAAAGAGGCCATGTAGAGGAGAGGGCAGTCATTATTGCAGAGGCTGTCCCTCCTTACAACATGATCATAAAAGTGGGATGCTACATTCAAATTAGACAGAGAGATAGTTGCACAAAGGCTGATGTCGTCCATTTTCTCAGACAGTGCTCACATGCAATTTGTAATTATCCAAAACAAAAATATCATGAAATTTTTTAATCTCAAAACTTTCTGTATAATCACTCAGAAAGGGGAACAACACTAGCATTCAACGAGGTCTGCATAGCTCATCTTCTTCCACCTTGGGGCAACAACTTCACAGTCACCCCCTAGTATCCAGTTTTTGTGATGTCTGTGAGGTTTACCACTGACAGTAGAATGTTTACCTGCGGCATCTCTAAGGCCCTCATGACAGCAGCAAAGCCAAACATGTTTCCCATGGTGCTCTTGAGCTCAGCAGCAATTTGGATGATTTTGTGCAGCAGACCAGCCCTCTCCTCAGTCGTCCCTGTGCAGCCCAACACATCCACAGCCAACATTGTCGCCATGGTTTGGTACCTGCGGGTTCATATCAACGTATTCATCCTGTTTCATTAGTAGGTGGAATTATATAAAATTCACATGTTGCTTCAGAAGGTAAATTCAATCTCTTCTCAATAAATGTCCACCTTTCCACACATAAAGAGCCACAAAACCAAACGGTTGGATGGATGAGCACGATGTTGTTATTCTTGAAGTTTTACCACAACTAAGGCACAAATTGTAAAGTGTGTCCTGAAAGTTGCACCACAGAAAAGGTAGTGTCACTTAAACCATAGGGTCTATTTTCTTGCACTGACAAGCTGAGTTTAAGACAATGTTGTCGTCATGTGGGACAGTTAGAAGTGTCGTCAGTTTCTGAATCCTTGCTCACCTCTCCAGCAGGTCCAGTCTCAACTGCTGGCCATGTGGCAGAGTGAGCAGCTCCATCCCAGAACTAACTCCCATCATCCTTTGCACCTCAGGAGTCACCTCCAGAATTCTGGACACCTGGATAACACAGACCGAGATGAGTGATCTACTCCTGGCTATGTTTGTTTATGCTTGGTGG
>JAUZTA010000027.1:7144618-7154860 GCA_034780835.1 Ctenochaetus striatus
GTTGATGGTTGATGACATCCCTTCTTCTCTTATCAGAATCTCTATCAAAGATGCACCAACCAACCCTGATGGTACTTGCAGTGCTGATCTGCTCCTCAGCCTTGGTAAATGGAGGAAAAGTCTTGGTGTACCCTTTGGATGGAAGCCACTGGGTCAACATGAAAGTCCTTATTGAGGAGCTTCACTCTCGAGGCCATGAAATCACAGTGTTGCGACCAGTAGATAGCTGGTACATCAAATCAGAGTCCCCACACTACAAGTCAATTACAATAAATTCTTCTGCTGGTTTTGATGAGGAACAGTTTGGTATGTTTGTAACCACAATGCTGAGCTTACGTCGTGAAGGTGCCTCACTCTGGAGTCGCATATCTCTAGAATATGAACTTGTTGAACAGTTCTATCAGTTGAACAAGCAGTTGGTGCAGATGGTAGGTGAGATGTTCGAGAATAGCAAGCTGATGCAGACATTCAGTGATGCCAAATATGATTTAGTCCTGACAGACCCTGCAGTTGGCCCAGGGGTGCTTCTGGCACACCGGTTGGGTCTTCCACTTGTCTTAAATGTGAGGTGGACTATTCAGGGTGAGGGGCATCAATCAATTGCACCTTCCCCATTGTCATATGTTCCAATACCAGGAGCAGAGCTGACTGACAAGATGACATTTTCCCAGCGTCTCAAGAACCTTTTTTTCTATTTCTTCACTCGTTTTCAAATATGGTATGTCACAGACCCAAACTACAAACCATTTGTCCATCATTACTTTGGAAAAGATGTTCACTACATGGAGTTGTTTCAGGCAGCTGACATCTGGCTGATGAGGAATGATTTTACATTTGAATTTCCAAGACCAACAATGCCAAACATTGTTTACATGTCAGGATTTCAGTGCAAACCATCAAAGCCCTTGTCTAAAGAGCTAGAGGATTTTGTCCAAAGCTCTGGTGAACATGGAATCATTGTTATGACATTGGGAACCCTGGTGGCAAAACTTCCCGATGACATTGCTGAGGATATTGCCGCTGCTTTTGCCCAACTTCCTCAAAAGGTGATCTGGAGGCACAAAGGCAAAAGACCATCCACTCTTGGCAACAACACTTTACTCTTGGACTGGTTACCTCAAAATGACCTGCTGGGACATCCCAAGACCAGAGTGTTTGTTGCCCATGGAGGGACCAATGGATTACAAGAGGCCATTTACCATGGTGTCCCCCTTGTCGGCCTGCCCCTCATGTTCGATCAGCAGGACAACTTCTTCAGAATGAAAGCAAGAGGCGTGGCCAAAGTTATGGACATTGCAACTGTCAACAAAGACAACTTTCTGGAGGCGCTCAAGGAAGTACTCTATGAACCAAGTTACAGGGAAAAGATGACGACACTCTCCAACCTGCACAGAGATCAGCCCATGAAACCACTAGACCGTGCCATGTTCTGGATTGAGTTTGTCATGAGGCACAAAGGAGCAAAGCATCTAAGGACGGAGTCTTACAAGATGTCTATGATTGAGTACCATTCAATTGATGTGGTGGCATTTCTGCTAACCATTATTTTTCTAATAATTCTTATTTTTGTTGCTGCAGTTAAGTATTTGTGGCAATTTGTGTTTTCTGGAAGCAAAGTCAAAAAGGAATAATGAATGTGTTGCAAGATGGAGGTTAAATTTTCTGGGTTCTGATTTCTTGCAAAGAAAACAATAATAATCATAAAATGTTCTGATCAATATTTAGTGTCCTGAACGGTTTTCCTCTGGTAACCTCACATGTTTCAATGTGTAACTAAATGCACCTAAAACCAATGTCTTGTGACTTATGCTGAACAGGTCATGTGTCTTTTCTGTTTGTTCTCTTTGTAGGAAATCTCAAAAATCTGTAATTATCATCAACACAAGATGTATTTTAATTGTTTCAATTTTGTTGCAGTTTCATTAAAAAAATTCTCTCACATATTACTGGATGTTCTTCAATTAAATACAAAAAAGATTTATTTCATTAAAAATAGTACACATATCTTGTGATTTTCTATCACTAGGGTTGGGTGAGTGGATCAGTGTTGCTTATGACATTAAATGATCATGACATTGTCATGTCCACAAATTTATGTTGCTCAAATAGTGATTTCATCATTCAGCTTTTACATTTTAAGATTTTTTGAACGATTTTTTGAACAGGTATTAAGTGTTTGATCTTCACATTGATCTTCACATGAGAGTGGACCACACTTCAATGTTTCACATAAATTTGGTAATTTTTTTATGGACTCTTACATACACCCAGTGGCCGTAACATTATGACCACTTACCTAATACTGAGTCGCCCTGACCTGAAAAAGCCCTAACCCATGGTCTCCACTAGACCTCTGAAGGTATGCTGCGGTATCTGGCACCAAGCCATCAGTGGCACATCTTTGAAGTCCTGTAAGTTGGTAGATGGTGCCTCCATGGATATAACTTGTTTGTCCAGCACATCCCACAAATGCTTAATTGGACTGAGAACTAGAGAGTTTTGAGGCAAAGTCGATCAAAGTCTCAAAATCAAAGTCAAAGTCTCCAACTCTTTCTTGTTGTCCTCAAATCATTCTTTGACCAAGGTGATAAGGTACATTTTCCTGCTGAAAGAGGCTGAACTTGGTCAAAAAAAATATCTCGGTAGTTGATACAAGTCAAAGTGAAATCCACATGACTGGCTGGACCCTAGGTTTCCCAGCAGAACATTGCAAAAAGCTTCACACTGCCTCCACCAGCTTGACCTCTTCCAATAGTGCTTCCAGCCACCATGTCTTTACTAGGTAAACATGGCGATTGGTGTTCCATATGGTATAAAAGAAACTGTGATTCTTCTTCCACTGCTCCGTGGGCCCATTCTGATCCTCATGTGCCTACTGTAGGCACTTTTGGTGGTGGACACAGCATGGGCACCCTGCTGGTCTGCATCTATGCAGTCTCTTACGCAGCGATGCACGGTGTGTTCTTACACCTACAGTATCTATCAGAACCAGTATTAACTTTTTTAGTGCTTAGAGTTACAGTAACTCTCCAGTTGGATCAGACAACAAAGGCCAGCCTACACTCTCCACATGCATCAATGAACCCGCCTGTGACCCTATTACTGGTTCACTGGTTTTCCTTCTTCTGACCTCTTTTTGTAGGTTGTTACCACTGCAGATGAGGAACATCCCACAAGAGCTTAATTTTTGGAAATTTTCTGACCCAGAGGTTTAACCATTACAATTTAGCCCTTCTAAAAGACGATTAAAATTCTTGCAAAATTCGCTTGCTTATTTTTTCTGCTTCCAAAACATCAACTTTAAGGATAAAGTGTTCACTTGTTGCCAAATATATCCTACCCACTGCCAGGTGCCATTGTAATGAGATAGTCATGTCAATGGTCATGATGTTGTGGCTGACTGATGTACATTTTAAGGATTTAATAAATATAATCCAAAAAAAATTGCACTTTACAGCATAAAAAAAATCCTTATAATAACATGATGATAATTACAACTATACCGGCAAATCCTAATAATGATGTCATTGTTTATCTATACAGATGTGAATATAGATGTCAGGTGTTTTATTTCAGTGAGAGATTTCAGTAATTGAATCCCCAGTACAGATATAATAAGGGTATAGTATGGATTCTCTGACAGCTTTTTAGTTTTCAGTTTGTATTTTCTTGCTAAAGTTCTACCACGTTTTTATGAGCTAACTGAAATGAGTATTTCAATAATTTAATGCAAACATGCTCAGTTTACTTATCACGCAATGTATCTCTGTCCAGTTCTGTATAAAACTAAAATCTCAACTTAAATACACCTTGATTACACTGTCATTTTCATTTAATGTACTCATATGTCTTTATTGATTGTATCTTACCTATTTTCACCAATGCTTAGATTTTTTTTATTGTTTATTTGTTTGTTTTTTTTGTTAATGTTAATGTTGTTAATGAATTGTTAATGAACATTACAAGCACATGTTAAAGTAAACAAGCCACAGCTAAGTCAGAAGCTAATTTCCATCTGTCGTCCCTGTTAGACCTTAAGTGTGGTATTACAATTCACAAGTCCTGTTATTACAAGATATGCATGTTAACAATATATTAGCTTAAAAAATCACGGTAAATTTTCAAAATATCTTAGAATAATGGAAAGAATGTTCCAGAACCATTCAGCAGCCAGGTTAGTGTTTGGGTCTTTGGTTTGTTTTAAGTTTTTTTAAATTATTGATGTTGTTGCACAATAATGGCTACTTTTCAAGTCTAGAGAGCGTACTAGTTCATATTTAGTTTAGGTGCTTTCTGCTTGGTCTGTAAGCCTCTGTTGTAAAACTCAGTTTAGTTTAAGAAATGGCCCATTTCAACAACTCCATAATGTTTCATAGGATTTCATCTGTATCTCTAGCTGTCTGTAATTAAACTGAAAACTGAACTAAAAACTGATGCACAAGAGATGGTCATTTTGTAAAAATGTTGAATTACAGGCACGGTCTCTGTTAAAAAATTGGTGATGTATTAACTTTTTTTTCTGTGCACTGAAGCATTTGGTATTATTAGAGAGAACAACCACAGCTCAGCAGCTTATTGGTTTCTTCTTACAGTACTTTGATCGTTAGTTAGTCTCAGGTTACTGTAATTAAATGGCACTTGTTGGACATTGCTATTGTTTGTGAAGTGTCTTTCTCCTCTCTTTTTTCCCACATTCACTTACTATTTTGTGTTGCAGGAGAAAGTTTTAAAGCTGTTAACATGTTAAACTGTGGAGACATTATATGCCATGAAATTTTAACATTTAATATTTTATTTAAGATAATTGTTACTTAAGGGCTGAGAGCATAGAAAGCCAAGAAACATAGAGGAAGACAGATTCGACATCCAAGAAAGTCCCCCTAGCCAAAATCAAACTTTGGACATTGCAGCTGTGTGCTATAAGCTTCAAGCACATATCTGGTTTCAAATAAATGTTGATGTGACAAAAGACAACAACTTCAAGCTTCCTCTCAATCCTGCTAACATTTCCAGGTCATTTTACAGATAATGGTAGGGCAGGGTTTATAAACTTCCTCAGCAGAACAGGATCAAATAGTGTGAATGAATGCGTTGTAAGAGGACCGGCATTAATACAAACATAGTAATGCATCACATTATGATCTATGGCACAGACATACTATAAAATACTCTCCAAAAATGTTGTTACAGGAGTATGTTTATTACTTAAACCATAAAAATGTTAGCACACATAAGAGTAAAAGTTGCCTTCGGTAGTAGTTTCCTCCCTCTGGTAGGTCATTCCTGGCCAACCATAAAACCAAGGGTAACCTTCTCGATTTATGGGATGACCTGCCTGAGGAGACCAGGGAAGCCAATACACTGTCTTCTTTTAAGTCACTCTTAAAAACTCACTTTTCTAGACTAACCTTTGAATGATTGTACTGTTTGTTTGTAATTTACCTACCTCTCATTATGTTTTCTGTCTTTTGTCTCATTAATATTTTGACTGTTTTGTTTGTGCTGTTTTTAATTTATTGTAAAGCAGTTTGTAACGTGTTTTTGAAAAGCGCTCTATAATTAAAGGTTTTATTTACAGTAGTTAGTGATTATTGTAAAAACTTATTTAAAGCTGATACAACTAAAATATATTTAAAAATCAGCTTTTTAGCCATTATAAACTACTCAGAAAGATAACAAACATTTGATGAAGTAGTGTGCTGTGTGATGTGTGAGCACATTTTTATTATGAAAATTAAATGTTTTATCTTTTGAAATTTCAGCGCTGGACTACCATAAGGCTTACTAGTACACTGACTTTAAACAAAAGTTCCACTTTTTTATAGTTTTCAGGCTAGCTCTTATTGGATCCTGTTGGCACTATTCACAATACTTACCTGAATAATCAAAGACCTATTCCTCAGTTATTAATGATTGAACACTTTTATTGGCTTAATTACAGGAGAACTGGGCATTAGACCAAAGGGGAGAAGGAACTTAGTTCATCATTAAACTCACTGTTGTAAGTAGAGAGAGATGATTCTCCAGCAGACAGCAGAGGTCGGTCGTCCTGCTCCCTATTTACATCTGCCTCCCTGTGGTGGAGAGAGGAAGGACTGCAGGAAAAGAGAGAGAGAGAGAGAGAGAGAGAGAGAGAGAGAGATGGCGAATGGTTGTCTGGATTCAGGAAACAGTATCTCAGTTTGAGCCTGTATCTAATCACCATGTTTACTTTCTCAGACTAATAAAATGATATAAACAGAGAACATTGTCTGTGTATTGTAGTGCTGCTAAATTAGGCTCTGTCACTATAGCATCGTAAAACTTATCTGCCTTTATCACAGAAAATGACTGCAATGCAGTACACTGTGTCCACATTGCATCTACTGTGACATTTTCATCGTTTAGTTAATGCTGAATTCAGGTAGTACTACTTTTGTGAACCTCTCCACAGGGCTTTTATTAAAAAAGAAAATATGTTTAAAGAATTTAAAGTATGCAGCTGCAGGTTTCACATAATTGTGCATTCTTTTCCTTCTTCTAAATCTTTAACTGCATACAAACACACTTGCAGACTTAAACACAGTCACCAGTCAGACAACCCAAACCTGAGCAGAAACAGTGGCGAATAAAGCTCAAACGCTGCCAGTGTTTTTCCATAAAAACACAGCATACTGAATAGGAGAAGATCCACTACAGCTGACAGAAACCTGTTTTTAATACACCTCGATGATGCTGCATGTGCATCTTGTTCTTTTGCTTCAAACAAAGCATACGTGTACTACAGCCATTCACTCTCTGAGGCCTTTGCTTAATCAGAAAGCTTAGAAATTTAAAAACAAATAAAAGAGATACCTGTCATTAGTTTACAAACCCTAAATGTCCAAAATGTGATTTAGGATGGGGCTCTGGTATCATTAATGATGTTATGTCCGCTTAAATATATATTTGCATGAGATTAATTGACCAAAAACATCCACTTATAAAAAGCTTACGGAACAAGGCAAAAATTGAAACTATAGCTGTTATTCCTTCAAGTGTGCTCACTTAAATACATTGCCAACGACTGACAAGAGTTTACCCTGGTAACCTGACACAGAGTTCATTTGTTCTTTGTAATAATAAAACGGCTATGCCTTAAACTCAGGGCTTCCAAACCTCCTCCGGTCCACAAGACAGTTTTAAGCTGTCATGTGAATTCTATTAGGACCTTTTTCTGAGATACAAGAGATTAAAGAGCACTCTCCAATCAAACTATTTGGAAGCACTGCTGAATTAATTAACCAATTAAATCATTTGTCGACTTACATAAAATGGATTTAAAACTATTTGAAACTCATTCATTGTTAAAGGGATTTATGGGGTAAAAACTCTGCAATTATTGCAATGCAGAAGTTTTTAGTAGTAGCAGGTTGGTCTAGGTGGTCTAAGAAAGATTAAAGACACTTTCAGACATCATAGTCTCTCAATAAAAAGATTGAACAACTTTCAATGTATGAACCATTAGAAATCTCCTATGAACAGATGCAACATCACTGAGAGACCTCACAGTTTCATCTCGGGGTTTGAACTTCTCTGAGCAGCACAAAACAAAAAGCAAAGCTCACTGAAAGAATAAAACAAAGCCTCTGTACTGTTGAATAATCAGCCTATCTGGTGACAAATAAAATTATATTTGAATATATTCTCAGTGAAACCTTACCTTCTCGGACAGACCTTCTCTTCTACACTCTTATTGCCGGTCGTCAGCTCTCTGTGGCAGGACGGTGGGCTGACAGCAGTGCAGAACGCTGTCTCAAGGTAGCTGAGAGGCAGCGTCCTGTTCACGGGCCGCTGTATCTGAGCTCCACTCCACCGGGTCAGAGCTGCCCTACTGCCCACGTAGAAGTGAACAAGAGCGGGTAAAGAGTCGAAGGCCTCACCCTCCAGGCGATACTGGACTCGAGTGTACGTCTCACTGGACTGAACCACTGTCTTCTTGATGAGGAAGTGAAGTGTTTTCTGCTCCCAGTGGCTGGTGAGGACAAAGTCGCCCTGACTGGACTGAGAGTCTCTGAGAAGGAAGTCGCCGTGGCTCACCACAAGGCTCTCCGACACCTGAGGAGACATTTCAATCTTTTTTAGTAAAAAAGTAAAATACTGAAAATACAAATACTTTAATAATATTGAAAATACTATTTAACATTTTTAAGTTCTTGCAAAAAGATAAGACTCAAGTGCAGTGGCATCACATTTGCCAACATTACAACTTTGTAATTTTTCTAATTGGTATAAAAAATGCATCTACAAAGGATATGGTAGATATGATACGGCAGATGTTTTAAATAGGTTATGGTAAAACACAGTCTTTATTTATTTAGGTTTTTTTAATTATTATTTTGGTTGATTAGAGTTATTAATTTTAAGATCAGGTTTTGTTTCTTTACTAAACAAACACACTCTCGTTAAGTCCTCAGAATCCATCCCACTGACAAAAATATGATAATTATTTTTAATTAAAATAGTCCAAGCAGGGAAGAAGCTGACATAAATCTGAAGTAATATGTTACTAATTTGGACTGTTACAAAACAGAAGTTATTCAAACTTTACAAAAGGTTTAATGACTAATAACTTTAGACACCTAACTTCCAATACCACTGATGCATTTTTCCAAATAAAAAAAAAGAGAGAAACAGTTTCAGCCTCCATCCTGAGTGCTGAACCATCAGATTTTTTGGGTTAGTCCAAGAGGGAAATACAGAGAAGATGATAATATTAAATATTCAATCTTTCCTTCTGTTGCCTGAGGATCTCAGTTAAAAAAGCTATTGTATTGCATTTATTCAGTTATTTTCCTGCTTGTAAAATCATTACTGTAGTGATACCGCTATTTACTGTGACACCTCCTGTCACTGTTTTCTTTATTTTATTAATTTACTAAATAAGACTTTACCTTGAGATTATAAAATCAATTCAGCTGGTGTCTGAACAGAGCTCCCTCTTGTGGTAAAGTCACTGCATGACCTGGAATCTAGTAATTTTTAATGAGAAATCCACTTGAAATACATTTTAATTGTTCTGTTTGTAACGTAAAGCTTTTTGGAGGGTTACACCATTATAGGTTTTATTTTGGATCCAGCTTTCCAAATGAAAAGCAATGTTCAAATCCTAAAAATAGTACCTCAATTACAAATATGAAATTTAAATGTAAATGTAAAAACTTGAAAAAGTTGTTTTGCGTCTGTGTGTGTTTGTGTCGGTGTGAGAGTGAGGCAGACCTCCCAGGGGATATGTCCATGGTACCAGGCGTGGCTCTTTAGGTTGGTGCCGCTCAGCTTCAGCTCCTCCTCCAGCTGCTTCTTCAGTTTCTCTGATGGCGGCTCCAACCAGAACTTGTCTTTGGAGAACTTAAAGGGCATCACAGGTGCACAATTAGTTGAACAGAAAAGATGAAACAAACACAGACAAGCAGGAACAAGTGTTTTAGATCATCCTGCGTCAGTTTCTGACTTTGGGTTCAAACTCAGAAACAGGTGTCTTCGGTCGGCTGCATTTCTCTCTACTTTCCTGCTGTCTGTAAAACCAAATCTGGCTCCTGTCTGTCCTTGAGATAAGCTGCTTGAAATGTTTGTCTTCTGAGAGAAACAGGCATTGGGGTGAATCTAGTCAAGCAGCCTTCCCGGTTTTGTTTTTGTGTGAATTTGTGTGCGTGCGATGGGAGAGGACAGACAGAGGGGGGACGAGGAGGGAGGATGAGGACAGACAGCTTTGGCATTCCCACACTGGCATCCACACTGGCGGCACCAGGGGCCCAAGACCCAAGCCCATGCTGGGGTCTTGGCCTCGTTGCTGCAGCAACGTCATTGTGTGGTGGGGGTCATCACTCAGTGATGCTTTGTCTAACATGTCTTTCTACAAACACACACAAAAACGAAGATACTGTATATCAAGAGTTTAAACCAACGACGGGCTGGGAATGCTTTTGTTTGGACACACACACACAGACACACACTCACTCATACACACACACACTAGTACTGTTATTAAACTGTTATATAGGTGACATGTTGTTTTTCTTCCTCCTGACACCTCCCATCCCCCTGCTTTTTGACAGAATGGTTTGTCCCTCTGGACTGGGAATCACAGGCTGGGCACTAGGCCAGCACCACTTCAAAACAGCATAAGAATGTGTGTGTGTGTGTGCGTGTGAATGTGTGTGTGTGTTTTAGAGGAGGAAAAGACCTGGAAGCTCCTAATGAATAGCTTTAATTTCATTAGCATTA
>JAUZTA010000027.1:7193351-7210807 GCA_034780835.1 Ctenochaetus striatus
TTATTTTTGTTTACCGTTTTCTTAAAAGGTAAAGGAAGAAAGTTACTTTTGTTAAATAAACAATTGACCTTCTGTTTTTTTACTATTTTGGAATCGAAATAAGGAATTGTTAGGAACCGGAATCAATAAGCAGAACTGGAATCAGATTCGGATTCATAAAAATCCTAACGATACCCATCCCTACATGCCATAGCCATTCATATACAAACATTTTCTGTGTTGAAAACTTAGGAAAAAAATTAACACTGTAATTGTAGAAAACTTCCCAAAAAATTGCAAAAAAGCATGTCTAACCTAATGATTGTGAAGATTATAGTACATCACATGCAGTTGTATAGTGGAGGCAATGTTTTGGCTTTTTTTGGCAACTGTTTATTCAACTCCTGTCTTCAGACTTGGTGGGGGTCTTGCTGAGACCCAAAGATAGTACAGTGTTGAGTGTGTAGCTGTTTACATGAACGGTTTAATGAGACAGCCGCCAGATGCAAAGCAATTGGTCAGTTGTGGGCAGGCACACTCTGACCGGGCATTGCACTAGTAAGCCTGAAATAGAGGAGCTTAGCAAAAACGGGCTACGTTTCAAAGGGTCAATAGTTGATCCGCTCTGTTTTAACATCTGTTTTAGTTTGTTAAAGTAGGCATCGAACTGTCATGCTTGCTGCTTTGCTTCGCCTGCCCCAACCCTGATGGAGCCTGATGTTGGGAGCTGCTGCTCTCCAATTATCACTTTTCATGAGAGCCTGATCTGATCTCACATCTCATCTGAAAACAAATGTGTGCAAAATCTGCAGAGCCGAGTCTGAGATCCAGGATAACAGCTTCTCATTAACGACTGTTAAGTCGTCTCTGTCAGCGGTCTAGAAAACTTTAGAATGGCAAGTGCTGTTAATTAACGCTTTAACTTATTTTGATGATTTTTTCATATATAATTGACACTCAGCTTAACATACAAGGCTGTCTTTGGGCTTCTATCCCGCACAATATCACATATTCCTGTGATATATTTCTAGTTCTGGCTTCTCTAGACACTGTCTTCCTTTCTCTGACTGTTACTTTAATAAACTTTTTTTTCTAACATGGCTCTGGCTCTGACCTCTTTTGCTGCTTGTCTTGCTGATATTGTAAGAATATAAGCCTTTGTATCTTTTTTTTCTTTTTGCTACCTGGAATATATGGAATGTGATGCTCACTTCAGTATTTTCATTTTTCAATCTGAGTGAATAAATTTTTTCCAGGCTCAGATTTTTACCCTGCGCCTGCCACTCCTCAGCTGTTGCTCAGACTTATGCTGTAATTTAGGAGCATGTTGGGATATTACTTCAGTATTTTTTAAGGTAAACAGCAGCATGTCCCCATGTGTACCAGTCTTCATGTCTGTGTGTGTGTGTGTGCCCATGTTGCTAAGTGTTGTTTCCTCTGCAGCCCACCTCCTGCCAGCTGTGGCTCACTTATATAACGTTTGTAGTCAGTTTTATTGGCTCTGCAGCAGAGTCAGACATCTCTGGCTCTGCAAGGAGATCACAGAGAATTTGTGCAGCCGATGAAATATGTTGCTCTGCTGCGAGGAGTCATGGTGTTCAGGGTTAGAGTACCTGCACTGAAATGCATCATGATCCGCTCACTGCTCTTCAGTGGTAGGAGACAGCTGGAAAGAGTGGGTCGGGTTAGCAGGTCAGGGCTCACATTGCTCTTGAAATTAAGTGCAGAAGAAGTGATTCTTATGTTCGTGACCTACCTTCACATCCGCTAAGCCATACATGGACAGGTAGTGTACTTTTAACATCTAAAAGTGGTGTGTGCTCAGATTGTTCAAAATCGTGATTAAAAAAAGAATAGTGGTCAAAGGTGGAAAAACAAGGTTCAGCCCTGGTAAACCCCTGTGTTTACTTACCCCTGCAACTAGTCAGCAGGTGTATGCAATTTCTTGTAGGCACTTAATTGAGGTTTCCTTTTACAGAGGTGTACAGGTGTTTTTTTCTTAGGTTTTTGTCAAGGGTCATAGTCTTAGTTAAAATCCTCCAGGACAATCTGGCTCTCTGGAGCTGCTTAATTAGAACATCAGACTGTCAAAGGCTTGGACTCTGAAATGGACTGGTAAAAATGTCTGATCAGATACTAACTAAAAATACATTTAACTGGAACATTTTACATATTATCTCTGGCCTAATGAATTCAAATCCTTATTTTATTTGAATGTTTTGCCATTAATTTTTCCAGAACCGGAAACTTTGTGATTTTAAGGATAGAAGGAGCACAGTTTTTCTCATGTATAGAGGAAAACAGTCTCTTTATGTATGTTATAAACAAAAATCATGAGCTTATTGTCTACTAAAAAATTGCAGCCTACAGTGTATAACCTTATGTGAAGTATAATTTAAACATTAGACATAGATTTTTATGTCAGCAGTTACGTTCAAGAACATTACCATTAGCCCTGGAGACCGGCAGGTTTATTGCCACTCTAGAGGGCTGGCTTTGTTGTGTGAGCAAGGAAAAATTGAGAATGAGGTTCATTTTTTTGTTTGCTGTCCCGACTACAAGGACTAAAAGGTATGCACTCTTCAGTAAACTGTCCATTATTTATGTTGAGTTCTTAGGCTTGATTTTTTTAAAAGCTTTAGTTGTGCTTGAGGAAGGAAACCTTTTACATTGCAGACTTTATTTGCCAGACTTGGGAAGGAAGGCAGAATATTTGGTTAAGACTGAGATGTGAAATGATCTGTAATTTTGTAATGAAATGAATTATGAGCAAGACTCCGAACCTTAAATTGCTTGCCTAATGTAAGCTACTGCGGAAAAAAATGTCTGTCTAATTAATAGAATAGAATCCCAATCAGAGGATTATTGAATTGTTGCAAACAAAACTTTTAAACTGTGGTTCAGACCATCAGTAAATCAGTAAAGTGTAATCATAGCCCCACATGATACCTCTTTGCACTGAACACCACACATAATACTCAAGCTCTGCAGAAATGCGACACACATCCTGAATCTAATTTACTGCAATCTGCACACAAATGAAATAAATTCACTGCTGTTAACATTCACAAAGGCCACTGTTCATATTTCTGCACATCATCATGTGGAGCTGTTATGTGTAAGGCGAGGCAGCATCATGCTGCAAATAAATGAGGTAATTTACAAAAATCTGATTCTCTTTTAAGGAAAAGAGGATCCCATTACCTGAAGGTCATTCTGCATTAACTGTTGGAGAGCATTTTCTCATACTGATTGTCCTATTTACAAGTCTTGATTTCGTGTATTCCTACCAATTTATTATGTTTTTGTTTTTCATTAGTTTTTATGGTAGAGCAGTTGGAGTTCTTTTACTTTGGGTATATCATTTCCAAAGTGTTGGGAAATGTGTGATCTGCAGCACTTGGATTGTTATGAGAGAATCTGTATCGCCTATTGTTTTCAGATCAAATGTTAGTCACAAAAGCTTTGTAAGAGAGAACAAGGCTTTTTTTCCCCCCTTTTTTTAACGTCTCATCCTGCCTGGTGCAAGCTCGCAGGATTGCACAGGGCATTATTTGAAGTCTTGTGTGAACATAAAAGCCTGCTCATAAAAGTTCCCCGCAGTGAAAACGACCTAAATAAACACAGCCCTAGAATAATACCCTCCCTGGGTTCATCTAACCTTCCTCAGAATGGAGGTTGGGGACAGAAGAGGCTGGATGAGGCATTAGGGAGAGAATACCTGAGGATGTGATGGTTTGGAGTGGCAGAGCGCAGCCATTTGGTGGATGTTTTTGTCCAGAGTGCATTAAAGCGACACGAGTGGTTGCATTTTAAGCAAGACTGCAGTCTGACCCCTGACTCTGCTGGTGTTAGAGCCTTACTCTCAATAATGAATTCCACTGGGAATGGAACTAATAATTGCTGGTCAAAACTGTGTCCTTCTTTTTGTTGTTGAACTAAAAGCATCATTCATATCTTGGTAGACACTCTGTTGCTCTTGCAACACATGTAATGTCTTACATTGCCTTGCAGCCTACAAGTTGTGCTGACAACCTCCAACATTCTGTCTGACAAGAGGTTTACCGCTCCTCCCCACTTCTCCTGCAGGTGTTTGTTTCGATTTAGTGTTTGAATGCAAACTCAGAAATGTGATGAAGCTAAGCTTGAATATTAAATGACTGCACAGAATCTGCTTTATGAAGCATTACATCCTGCTTCTTTGTGTCATTTTTGTTTCAGTTTGACCATATATTAACTCATTTAATTCATGCAATCATTTGGACAGTGAAACATCTTTGAATCTGCTTTAATTTAATTTATCTAATGAATTTAAGCTTGTTGTAGCTGAAGTATGCATTGTGAAGCTGTATTTGGAAAAAAAAAATGATAGAAATATACGTCCTATTGTACTTCTTGCCAGATATTCTGTATGGAAAACTGGGATAAGGACAAGGTCATACTGGCAGCTATTATAAAACATTTCAAATGATACAATAGTTGGAATAATTATAGTATTGGGGGAGTGTAAGCCCCTCATGTATCCACAAAGTGCTCAGCTCCGGTTCTTTACAGTTATAAATAACCAGTTCTTCATAACCAAGCTCATTTGTACTTTGTGCACACAAGGCACTACATTTGTAACAAATCACTAAACTGTAGTGAAGCTAATTTTGCTCTCATGGCTTTATTATTGCAAACATTTGACTGGAGTTTAATAAAAGTAAACTAAAATGATGAGCACTCACAGGGTTTTTGTTCTTACAGTGAAACGCTTTGAGGCTTAAACTCTGATTAAGGGCTGTGCAAATAAACGTAAAATATAGGGAGTAGATGTCTTTAAAGCACCCAGTGTTTATTTTTATCATTGTATTTGGCATTTTTTTCTGCGAAAGTCTTTCAGAGCGACTCTTGAGAGTTGTATCGGGAGTCTATTTTTAGGGGGAAAAAAAAACATCCTTGCTTATGTGTTCTCACTCTTTGGCCTGTTTTTTTTTTTTTTTTTTTAAATCAGCATTGTCTTTTTGTCACATGCTGAGCTCACCATCTGCTGCTTCTGCAGCCCCGTCAACGTCCTTAAAAAGTCATTGCTGTATTCTTAATTATCTTCATTTAATCACCTCCCCTCTTCAGGGAGATGAAAGGTTATTAGAAAATGAGCCCACATGGGGGATTTATTAAAAGTGCAGCAGAATACTGTATGCAGGTACATACAGCCATGGATGGTGTTGTGGGCCCTGTTGTCCTTGTGTGATGTTTTTTAGTATTCACTGTTTCTTAATGGCATTTAGGCTGAAATGATTGCTCCTCCATCATGCAGTGTTCACACCACTGCATCTTCTTGCTGTTGTTATGTCAGTCTGCCAGTAAAACTTCCTCCTGTGCTCTTTTTCTATTTGTTTGTCTTGCTTGTTTGCACATAGCAGCTGAGTTTTTGGAAATGTTTTAGATCGCATCATAGAGATTTTATAAAAAGGAAAGTGAGAAAGCAAACAAATAGAAGGAGCCTCTGTGTGTTGAAGTCTTGTTATAGTCTGCACATTCAGATGTATCAGAATACTTTTTTATTTCTATTATTGAATTTCAACTTTCTAACCTAAAGGTCCAGACAAAATGAGGCAGGTGTGAATGCGCCCAAAGAGGCATAAATCCTCTTTACCCTAAGATTGTGCAATAGTACCACAACAGTGTCCCTTCATTGGACAGCCTTTGTGTTTTTTGCACTGAGCCAAACAATGTTGGCATAATGCCACCCCATTTTTTAATTTTTAACAGCATGCCTTCACTGCAGCATGATGGACATGACATGTGGCTGCATCTGTCTAGTGTGATGTTTAACACACGCATGGGGTAGCACTTAGGAAATAACTACAAAGGCGTAATGTGAAAATACCAATCACTTGCCATGTCTGTTATAAGGCAGTAAGGGTCAGGGTTGCTGTTCTTTTTCTTCTATGAATTAGTTTACTGCTGATAGCTATTTTCAAAGCTCTAGTCATTGGGTCTCAAACCTAACACACTATCGAACATTATATTCCTATGCCAGCATGCAAGTTTGGCTTTTGTACAGTGTGCTGTTGCTGTTACTGTCTCACTTGCCGGCACGAAAATGACAGCCTCAACAACAGCCTCAAATAGTGCCTCTTTTCTACAGAAATAGTGACAAACAAGAATCTCAACACATTCCTGCCTTGATCAGGCCATGTCCAAGGGACTACGGATGAGTCAAAAGGTCATGGTGCGCATCCTGTGCTTTAAACAGAAAATTAATTGGTTGTAGTCTAACTAATCTGGTGCACATCCATAGAACTATTAAGAATTGTCTCTTTGTACCATAGATCATGACTTTATCAATCAACCCTTGCACATGCACAATTTAATTTATTTAAAAAAAAAAGATATTGCAAAATTGGAACGATTGGCCTTGTGTAGACACACTGGTCCCTGGCCGAACTATTGTTGGCCTGCTGTGGGGAAGGCATATGTGGTTTTTAGGTGGACCATGAATGTTTATGAAGACGAAAGAAAAAGAAAATGATTTTTTTCCTTAAATTAGACGTTTCTTATGGGAGCAGCTGGTGTAAGCGTTTTTAATGATTTGCTGCTGAAAACACAACAAACCACACTAAATTACAGTGAAATGCTTTTATTTTCTTTCCCTTCTTTACTTCTGCTGTATTTCATTTACTATTTCACTAATTTGCAGCATGTTCTAGCATCTCCTGTACACTTTTCCCTCACATACATCACATTGTATGTGTCAGTTAGAGAAGAAATGCAACACTAGTGGTATTTAACCATATCTGCCTACATCTTCAATTAATCTATCAAGATCTGTAGTAGTTGGTACAAGGTCAAAACCTGTCACTTCCACTTGTGTGTACAGGTGAAGTAATCTCTGATGTGTCATCTTCTGTCACCAGGAGTAGTCGTAACCACATCACCTCTCTTTCTCCAGCATCCTTTTTTTTCTCCTCTGCAGCTTGTCACTGGCAGTCAGTAAAGACTCATTTTCTCATCAGAGACGTGTGAAGCAGATTAGAGCAGAGATGCAGCAGAGACATGGCAGGAGTAGGTGTTGTATCATCAAACTGAATACTGTGGCTGTAACACAGCTATGCCTTTTCTCTCCTCCAGTTTTCCGTGAGAGAGTAAGACTTGTTAGCATTCATGTGTTGGGTTCCTGGTCTCTCACACGTAGCAACGTCCTCCATTATTGAGCAGTTGTTAATGCTTTGAAGTTCCGCTGTTTAGAGAGTGTTTTTTTTTCTCCAAACAGGGCAGGAGCGGGACGTGAGGATGTGAGAGGCAGAAATCTCTGCAGCTGGCCCAGTAATTGTTGTGCTGTATTGATCAACATTCTTTTTCCTGATATTTTTCTTCAAACATTTGCACTTAGTGTTTATTTAACTGGATGGTTCAAATGATTCTGCAAACAGAACAGATTAGACTTGCAGCAAACAAAGGCAAAGCTCTATAGCAGTGACCACCGTCTGCTTGCTCTGCTCTGTCATTGAAAACGAGGTCAAGGTGACAGAGAATCTAATTGATGCTCTGCTCGACCTCGGTTATTCCCATGGGATGGTACACAGCAGTGCTGCTCGCTCTCCCATCCTCCACCACCACATGGTTACACCACAGGCTGAGGCCCACATCTCATTAGCAATTGACCGCGTGGGCAAAGCAGCTTCTTCTAATGCATTTAATAGTGAGAATATATTCCGCGTAATTTAATTAATGTGTTAGTGTGTGTCTGTGGCCAGATAATGTAAAAACAATTTCACAGCAGCACTGGAATTAAAGAGGATAGTAAAAAAAAAAAGAATATATTGTTTAAAGACTGGTCTGTATTTTCAACAGCACAAGAAAGAAGTTTTTGAAATGTCTGAGCAACTACTTATTTAAAAGTCATTATAGAAGATCAGAAGTCATTATTATTAAATCAATGTGGCTGAATGATTTTCCACTGTATGTGACACATGATTACATATCCACTTTAATAGGGGCAAATTCATATAAGCACAAAGTGGAAAGTTTATTCTGTATAAAGAAATCCTGTACAAAAAGGATCAGTTGATCATTTGTGTTGTAAAAGACTAATAAAATACCCTGTATTAAATATATACGAAATTTTGAAAATATTAGACAGGTGTGCGAAACAGTTTGGTCCACATCTGACCGTTGGTGTTGTCAGATCATCATCATTATTTGTCAGATGAACAAACTGAAAAAAATAACAGAAATGAAGTCAAAGTTTGGAGTTGTCGACTTCTAAACTGTTTCATGGTTAAAATAGAACAGATTTTACACAAAACTGTGTAAAGTTCCTGGTAAATACTACTGCATATATATGCATACGGTCTTAAAAGAGACCTGTATGTCAGTCAGTCATGTCAAACGGTGTCGGAATTTAAGAAAGGCAAATGGCAAAAAGATCCCAAGAAAACCCAGATCTGTTTTATTATTGCCCGTCACTGTATTTTTCATAATAAGTGATATGTTTCATGTTTGTAAAACTGGATCATAATATCATGTAATATAAAGACTAAAATACAGATCATGCATTTGTAAGGGCAAAGAAAAGATGAGGCATTGACCATGCTGCACTTGTTTTCATTCTTTTTCCTATTTTCTTTGTGCATTGCAAACCAACTCAAAGGTTTATATCACCACCTATTGGAATTAGTAAACACCTGACACACACACACACATACACAAATATATAACAATAGAGTTGTTTTGTTGATTTTGACATAAGATGTCAAAAATGGAGTTGAAAAATGTAGCAAACTGGCATGTAACATTTGCACTCATGATTTTGGCCTTGATAATGCAGTCCTATGTTTTAAGCATTTAGCTGATGTTTATTCAGAGCAGCTTAAAATAAGCTTTAAATCCTGGCTCACCCCCATTATAAGGAACAAGTAGCACGAAACAAAGTTAAGCTATATCACCAAGGCAACAAATGTAAGAGCATGTCAGTTTTTATATACAATAGAGAAATACAAGTTTAAGATGAATTTACTAAGGGTGAAACCTTATTTCTTTTATTTCTTTTGTTTCTCTTTCTCCATTGAGACTAAAAGCGAGGCCATCAGCAGAGAGACATTTGACTGCATGACGAGGCAGAGTGACGGGACCCTGGTCCTCACCTAGACCCCTCCCAAAAGCCCCCACTGCCTGGACATGGTGAGTCTTCAGTGCTTGTTGTTTGTTTATTAGTGTGCACTTTCAAAAGACTAAACTGAGTCATTAGTTAAACTGAAAACTTATGTTTACCAATATTTATTTATTTTTTTAGTCTGTATTTTCTTCAGATTTACTACCATGTGAGTGGAAGCAGACACTTATTGGTAATAGTGTATATCAACTATTATTTATTTATTCATGTGATCACACGTAGAATAGAATTCTGGCCAAATTTCTCTTCCTCCATTGAGGAAAAAAATGAAAAAGAGTTGATAACTCCAGCAACATCTGTTTTTAAGAAACCATATGTTGGGAAAAAATATGTGAAAAAAGTACAGCAGAAAAAGGGGTTTCAACCCAGTGATGAACTTCTATAGTGAGGAAATTTCATGGGTGATTGAGCAAAGCTTTAAGTAGAGAAGTCTACCTAAGCTGTCTAAACAAATTTATAGATAATGTTAAATATTTAGTCAAGGTTGAGAGCTTTTAAATGATCAACAGATACGCAGTCAAAACAACACCAGCATTTATTTAACTCAGCAAAGTATTTAAGATATTAGTTTTTGATATAAAATATATGTCTTACCTTTACCTGTAGACTACAAGTGAATATTTGGAACTCTGATCAAGAGGTCATAATGCATATGATTCATTGGCACTTTGATGGACGTCAGCTTTAATTTTTTTTAATGTAAAAAAAGGAGGCCAATCATGAGTGTTGCATTTTAATCATCACTGACAGATTTGTTAAACTTCCTCTCTCAATATGCCCAGTATTTCCCAAATGACAGATTCTTGTCAAAAAGTTCTCAAATAAAACTAGTAAAGGTTTTACCAACGTGGGCTGAAATGATTGGGATAGGTGAAATAAGAGTCCCTGTTTGGCTGTTTGAGGCTGTTTACAAATTAGCCTCGATCTGATTGGACTAAACCCCAGCATGTTTGTCTGAGCCAGAAATACTGTTCGACTACAGCAACAATGCGACTGCTTTCCTGCAAGGATAACAGGAGGCTTTGTTCTCTGAAGACCTTCACTTTACTTAATGTGGAATAACATAGAAAAGCATTGTTCAAACAAACTGTGTGCCTGCTCTTGCTCTAATAAAGTATTTTCACACTGTTGATTGTAGTGGAGCACTGGGACGTAAATTCAGGTTTATTTCTCCCTTTTCCTGTTGCTGCTTGTCAGCACCTTCTGCGCCAAACACTTTGAAGTGGTAAAGCCCATCCTTTGCCACTGCAAAAACCACAGGTAAAGAAGTTATTTTATAACAATACACAGAGCAGACTAGTGCATTTAGAAAAAAATAATCTTTGTATAGTATCTGTGTGTGCTCAGTACTGCTCGTATACTGTATAATAAAAACAAAGCTGGTTTCACACCATGAGAGCCTGTCTGACATTATCCTTTCCAGTGATTTGACACAGAAAAGAAAACCTATGAGGAATCCTTTCTTGTGTGTGTCAGATCGGAGTTAATGGCATCCACACACAATCCCTGCAATGCAGTTAATTAAAGCAGTGAATGTCATTATCGTCTAATTGCGGTGCGAGCCTGTAGTTTCTACAGTCTTGTAAGTAACAAATAAAAGGAACGAGCCTGATGCTGGGCCGGGCTGGGATCCAGAATCAGTGCTGAAGCCGTTAAAGTCCTAATCTTTCATTTAGATCTTGTTAATGTTTGTGTGTACGTTTCTGTATTATGGTTGTTGACGCTGCCCACACTTGCCACTACACAGCCTCGAATGCCCCCGGCAGTTGAGCGAGAGATTAGCTAGGTCGAGATAAATGACCCTTGCAACTCCAGCACAAGCCCCTGAGACTTGTGGCCATGAATTATTAAAGCACCATCATAAATAACTCACCGTAATGAGGGTGTGCTTACACACTGCAGGCGGGGAGAGATGGAGGGGAGAAAAAAGGGTGAAAGAGGGGATCTGAGTCGAGGAGGAAGGGATGATTGAGAGAGATAGCAGTTTGACCTTGGACTGAAAACCTGTCGTGATGCTCAGCTGACTGACGGGCGCACTCAGCTTACAAAAGCATGCACCGGTTTTGCACATCAGCCATTTTTTTTTCTCTCTCATCAGAGAGAAAGGCTCTGTCCAGAAGTATATGTAATAAATGTTAATGTTAAGTAACGGCAGGCTCTATCTAGGCCATGCATAGATTGGCAGCAGCACAGGTTGCTTCAGGTGTTGCTGTCATCGTGCAGACTGTGACGAGCGTTTCTGACACCAAAAACAAGCTCCTGCATTTGTACCAGAATGTCTGAGGAGGAAGTCGAGGAAAACAACACCAGACGTTGAATTTTAAAAAACTGTGATTTCACATTCAAAGAACATGGATTTCATCTACTTCCTCCAGCAAAGAAACGTCAACAAACTCTGATTATTTCTTTGTGATTACCCCAAGCAGGCAATACTTTGATGATGGTTTTAGATGATAAATGACAATGACGGTAATCCCTCTTTTGACCGTGAAACCAGTTTTCTGATTGTTCCATACTGATGACCTTGGCCACTGAGTGTTCTGGTTTAAAGCAAACAAAAGTGTGTGTGTGTTTGTGTGTGTGTGGGGGGGGGTATTTTATTCCAGACAAGCTGGGAAAACCAATTTTTTATGTAGCAGATTTTGTGTACATTATAACAAGTGAGAGACAAACAAAAGCTGCTGATGAGTTTAAGGAACACTGGAATGAAAACTTGCCTTCACTGGAACTAAATGGCTCATACTATCAAACTACCAAAAATACACCAAGATTAGGTCCAAATGAAGCTGGCTGATTTTTAAAAGGAAATAAATTTTCACTTTGTTTTTGCCTTCTACGCTGAAGCACATTGCTCTTGACCAGTAACAAAATTTTTCCAAATCCTGAGTGTAAAAATGTTATAATGTCTGTTTGGTATTTGAGTGTAGGAC
Organism: Ctenochaetus striatus; assembly: GCA_034780835.1. Classification (NCBI taxonomy): domain Eukaryota; kingdom Metazoa; phylum Chordata; class Actinopteri; order Acanthuriformes; family Acanthuridae; genus Ctenochaetus; species Ctenochaetus striatus. Next base: position 7,205,421 of record JAUZTA010000027.1, read on the forward strand.
TGAAGCAAAGCCTTTACAAAACGTATCTTAAGTTGATTTATTTTTTAAATTTTCATTTATTTGTTTATTCTGTCTTTACCAGATGGTGGATGCGATGCACAGATTTGCTATTTGCCAACTGAAAGGGAAAAAAAAGAGAGCCATTTTCTCATGTTCAGGTTTTTCACTGTGGGCAAAAAAATTAATGGAAAAAACATAAAAACGCTAGCATGGATGCAATATGAGCATTTCAAAAATGTGGTGGTGGAGTGTTGTGTATCCCACCTGGTGAACACATAGCATGTATATTAACCTAGGTTGGATTCTAGCCCGGACCCTCTGCTGCATGTCATCCTCTCTCTTTCCGCTGCCTTTCCTGTCTCTCTTCAGTTGTCACTTTAAATAAAGCGGAAATGCCAAAAAGAAATATGTAAATAGGACATAAGTGAACATGGATGTCCTGCCTTCCATCTGTAGCAGCTACTACAGGAGGGCGGGCAGTAAAATCTTTTTTTTTTTAATAATTATTATTATCCAGTTATGTAGTGGGCATATATAACCTTATAAAAACATAATGAACTGTTGAAAAAATCTGGGATAGGAGAGAGAAAATTCCTGATTTGTTGCATAATTTCTTATATAGTCCAAATGTTTGTTATTGTAAAAAAAATCTTGCTTTTAAGTTGGGCTTTCAGGTTCTTAAAAAATTTTCAGCTCTTTTCATTATATTAAGTCAGTACAAGCTTCCTTATGGTTTAACAATCAACAGCATTTACCTGGATGACATTTGTGCTGATTAATGATAATGATCATGCAAATAGACCATCTCAAAGGTCATAACTTGTAAAGGCATCAGGTTTGTTTCTTACACAATCCAATTTAAGTCCATCAGTGGACATGTTTCCACTAAATGTCCTTGAGCTTCGCTCTGAACCTCCACCTGCTCATTCTGTGTGATTTATACAGGTATGAGCATCAGTTGAAATGATATGGGGCCTAAAATAAAAATGATAATATCTCTCTATCTCCTTGTCTGAGCCCAGAGGTCGTTCCGATCTTTTGCAAACGACGACCGCCATGTTATGGCCAAACATGCCAGCATCTATCCAGCACCGGAGGAGCTGGAGGCTGTCCAGACATTGGTGTCCACTGTGGAGGGAGCCCTAAAGAAAGTCTCCGATTGGATGGATGGCCTCAGCAAGTCCTCAGGGAATACCTCCACCAGTAATGAAGCTGGGGACAAGACGGTGGAGAAAGATGCGTCTGACACAAAGTACGTCCTGCTGCTGTGCTCTTGTCCTAGGGTTGTTTCATGATCAATGTGATTATTTCAAGTACAAATCCAACTATAGGTTCTGTTGTTCTACTGTGAGGATATCCCTGCTTTGATCAAAGAAAAATACTATCACACTGGTCTTTGTTGCTTTGGACTGCAGAGAGGGCGAGGTTTCAGAGAGTATGACAAAGAAAATTTATTGCTTGTTCCTGTTTATTTTCGTACCTTCAGCTGTTTCCTTAGCACAGTGCCGGAGAGATTCCCTCATAAAAAATGTGTTTGGCTATAATTCTTCATCGGGAGGATACGTGTGATGATTGGATGATTAAACAGCCTCAACAAACGGTCATAAATTCTTAACATTTGGCTTGTGGCCCAAAAATCCACAGAGATTTTGTATTAACAAAGCATCTATGCTGAAAAACGTTGGGGAACTGATTTCATACAAATAAAACACAACAGGGACAGGAACTGTAGATAATCAACAGACCGCACCGTCAGCTTTGTAGTGTCCATTTGTTTTGGTGAGAAGCATTGACAGCGAGGTCTTTGTATAATTACAGCAACACTTGATCAGCAAGATCAGCATGACAGTCTACAACAAATCATAATAACTGATCATGTTTTGCATCTAAAATCAAATCTGCAAAATAACTGAAGCTGTTATACTGAAGGAAGTAAATGGTGCAACATTTTCCTCTTAAATGTGGTGGAGCTTAAAGTAGCATTAATGTAAAAATACTTGTTGTCAAGACACGAGAAGAAATCCTTTTAATTGTACTTAAGTTGAGTGTTTAAGTGAATGAGCTCTGTTGATTTTCATCACTGTAATATGGACGTTAATACTTGGAGCACCGCAGACAAAATTTTGTTCAGCTCTATTGTTTTGGAGTAGATTGGTACCAGAGATAAACAAGAAAAACACTTTTTTGTAATTTGTGGAACAATATGCTTTTACAGAAAAAAAAACAGATGAACATCATGGACATAAAACCATAGCTTTGTCAGATTTCTAAAACATTAGGTAGAATACACAGTCCTTTAAGTACAAAATTTCCCTTGTGTGTGTCTGTGGTCAGAGTTTTCTTGCTGTTATGCAGTGGAGTGATCCATTCTGGTGATCACGTAAAAGTTTCACACTGGGGCAAGACATGTGCAGTTAACTTTCTCGGGACTACCACAATTTATTCTTCCTAATCAAATTAAAAGAATAAACTGTGTATCTTAAAATAAGGCTCAGCTGGATTTTTGTCCCCTGTTCTGACTGTGTTCATGCATTATGAAGCAATTACTTCATGTATTGAGAAAAGAAAATATGGATAGTAGCTCTCTCGCTATTCTTGTAGAAGGTAAATCTTTTATCAAGACAGACTTGAAAAAAAATCTGAACTTTTACTTTAATAGCTGAGAATTAATGAGAGAAAGTGGTTACATTTAGAAATATATATACTCAGCTCAGTATCGGTGCGAGAGACTCTGACGCTGGCTGTCATCCCTCTACCTCAAGGCTGGACGGCACGCCATTGCTGTGTGGGGTGACACGTGTTGGTCTGGTGGCCAAAGGCCTGCTGATCAAAGGAGACATGGACCTGGAACTGGTGCTGATGTGCAGGGAGAAACCCACCAAACTGCTGCTCTATACCATCAGCGCCAACCTCCCCCTGCAGATCCAGGTACACACAGTCACACCTCTAGCACTGCAGTTCTGCACAGCACATTCAAAATGAGCCTTGAAAACACAGCTGCAGAAACAACCTTGGGGTGGGAAGGCTTTGAAAAAGCATCTTTGTGATCCGAGCTTCAGAGGAAATGCTTGTCCGCAGAAAAAAAAACAGAAGTTTTTTATGCATGATAAAAGAGTTTGTCTGGTGACATTGATGAAGAGACATGCAAACATCCTGAAGTGAGGCACAATATAATAATTAAAAAAATACAGGGATTTGCAAATATGTTGTGGCAAACAGTATATTTTGTATCTAAGCTAAATTCAAATAACGTGTGTTCAGTAGATTCAGAATGAAGCATTGTATTTACATTGTGACATGAAATTTGGTCATACAAGAGTATTATTATTATTAGTGCCTGAGCCCTGCAGGGGAGAAGGGCTCTATTGTTATTCATATTTGTTTCTGCTTATTTTTACATAAGGTTACTAATACCTTGAGGTCACATTTAATAATAAAAACATCCTCTGTTAGCTGTTATATGTGGATGTATTTTCATCAATGATTTCATCACTGATGAAAATACACAAGGGAGGCAAATACTAAGGCTCTGAGATTAGATTTTAGTGACATCCTTTTGCATTCTCTATAAGAAAAATGAAGGTGTCTTATAATTAGAATGAAATAAATTCAGTCAGGGCAGTAGAGCTTTATGTAAACATGATTTGGATTATTTTAAATTAATAAAAAAGTTTTGAGTGTGGAAGGAAAGATAACAGAAATATGTAAAATGTTACAACCTAAAATATACAAAAATCAGCATTAATGAAGAACTGTTTTCCAGCTGAGGTCTGTCTTCTAACTATATGGTTTCAAGGGAAGTCATAGGCTACAGCCAAAAAATTTACTTCTGAAGGACTGACCTTTTTTTTCATATATATAATTCATATATGTTTCCAGTTTAAGGAAAAAGAAAATAACTGCAATTTAGATAAATACATTGAAAGTAAAAGTAAAAAAATAAATAATTTGTGCAAGCACAGTGTTTCATGCCAGCTGAATCCCAGTGACACAGAATAACATGGACTACAGCTACAAAATTATTTACTTGAGTGATGTTTAAATAGCAAGCCACCACCATATCACCAAGTGTCAGTCTGTCTTTCCCATGAGTTAATGTGATGGCATTAAAAGCTGCCATTACTCTGAACACCAGCAGTTTTAAAGTAGTGCACTCTTTATACACCACTTAAGATAATCACTATCAGTCAGGTCCTTGTTAACATGAGCATCAGTTTATTTAACCCTTGGTAATGAGACGAAAACCATTGCAAAATACTAACGAACAAAACAATCTGAAATCTGTTGTTATTTAATATTTCAACCCGTCCTTGTTGAACAATAATTCACTAAAGATCGGGGCCTCATTTATGTCATTTTTTGACACTTTAATCCAAAGTCTTTTGTGTGACAGTAGAACAAATTGAAACCATTACAAGTGCATATTAGCTATAAAATGTTTAAGCCTGAATAGAGAAAAATATTCTCTTATCACTAAAAGAGTTATGTATGACAGAGGCCTTTTGGGGCGAAATAAATAATTTCTCAGGGAGAAAATGTTTTTTGTTCTTCAACCAGATGAAAGGATTGTTTTTAGTCAGAAGGAGAAGAGGATACAGAGGAGATGATTTGAAGTGGATATGAAGAGAAAGTGACCTGTGCTACTGAGACTAGACTTGATTTATCCTTGCTGTTCCATCTCTGTGAGATGTTTGAAGCCCAAACTGCAGTATAATTCCCACAACCCATATTCGGACCGCCGGCACTCTCTCTTTACAGTACTGAAGTGCTTTTTCGATGGGATATGATGCATCCCAGCTCTTCTGAAAGCTTATGCGTTTTTAACGTATGAGTTTCTTTAAGCAAAAGATCTCTACCCTTCAAATAGATTTCCACAGAGCCTCCCATCAGGCATCTGTTAGCCAACAATGCAGTGCCAACATACACAGAGCTAAAATGTGCTTCCTGAACCCCCATCTCAGTTAATTACCTGCCATTGCTGCTGTGTGTGCTCCATCATCAATGGAGGAAACCATTTAGAGCTCTCATTTCCTGGGCCAAACTGGGGAAGATTGACAGGCAGAGGGGGTGATGGATGGGGTCATTTCTCACAGAGACAAGATAGAAAGTATGCACTTGAAAACATGTCACTGAAGGTAACACTAATCTTGAGGAAAAACAAACTAGTTTGGCATGCTGGGAATTGGCTAACAACAACTGGGAAGGAAACTCTAAATGAAATGAGAAGGAAAGCTGGATTGTAAACACAACTATGTCATTTGATGACTTGATAAGCCTCTTCAATACTGACAAAAAATGTAGTTTTACATCAACTTGTGTTTTTGCATTTACTAGGTCTCTCAGCACCTACATAAAATATTTTACATCAGTACTACAGGTACTATTAG
>JAUZTA010000027.1:7289959-7303421 GCA_034780835.1 Ctenochaetus striatus
TGCTATTTGGCTAAAGAATTCATTCATTCATTCATTCATTCATTCATTCATTCATTTATGTCTATGATTCATATGTTTGTGCAAGCATTTTTATAACAACTTAATGCCACACATTTCTAAGCTTTTTTTCTGTCTGCATGTTTAGGAATAAAGTACAGTACACTTTCTGACGCTTAAAACTTTTAAAAAAATTTGTATTATGTTTCTTTAATTTTTTTCTTATTATTTAAAGGGGTCTTACTAATTAGTTTGTGCTAATTTAATTTCAGATCTTCAGGTTGACCTCTTGGCCAAAAAGGGCTATGAGTACACCAGACAGCTAAGAGAATTTTCCCTCACGTTACACCTTTATGGTCCGAAGGCATATACTTACCTTAGAGAGTCTCAACATCTTCCTCTCCTGCATCCCCATATATTGCAGCGGTATGCTTCATGTTGCCTAACTGTTAAATACATTAACCACTTTGGCCCTACAGAGTATGTTTTGTGACAAACTGTGAAAATTACCAATCTAAAAGCTCACAACAAATCATCACATCACTTAACACATTCTGATACATTTTGTGCTTTCAGATATGCTATTTTCTCTATTTAGTTTCCTCTATAAGGGTTAAATTGGTTAAATTACTACTTTTTTATTTTTACAAAGGCGGCTGACTTCAGTCGATGCTGAGCCTGGCCTAAATAAGATGATGCTGGACATGCTGGGAAGAAGATGCAAGGAAGACCAGACTAAATATGGATGGGTGACACTGATGCTGGGTGCCATGGCCATAAAAAACATGTGCAATACAATCCCCAAACTCAAACAATGTCAGGGTTTATGGATATGGGGGATGGATTCAATGAGACAGATGTTGCCTCTGAGGCTCTCATGTTTATGGTGGTTGGCATACAAGGGCATTGGAAAGTTCCAATTGCTTACTATCTGACCAGCGCTCTCTCACCAGAAACAGTGAAGGTCTTAGTTGTTCATGCATTGGAAGAACTTCATGCTTGTGGTCTGAGAATGGTGTGCATGACAATGGATGGACATGCATCTAACATCAGTATGTGCAACCAACTTGGCTGTGAGCTCAAGGGAAACCCTCACGAACCCCTGAAGACCCTTTTTGCACATCCAGTGACTGGTGAGAGAGTGTTTGTCATCATGTTGCCTGCCAGATGCTGAAGCTTGCATGCAACATGTTACAGGTAAATGTTGATTGTTGTTCTAGCTTATTTGCTTTTTATTATATTTTATTGTCATGGTGTTTCTATTTACATAATTACAACTGCATGTGATGCTTTACATTTTTCTGTCTGTACTTGTGTACAGTAATAATGAACACCCCTGGCCCCATTAACTGGAAGTACATCATTCATCTCAATGATGTTCAGACGAAGGACGAACTGCATGCTGCAAACAAAATCACGCACAAGCATGTTCACTTCGACAATCAAAAGATAAAGGTGTCCCTGGCTGCTCAGACTTTGAGTCGCTCAGTAACAGTTGCTCTCCGCACATTGAGGGACCTGGGCTACTCACAGTTTAAAGACTGTGAAGCAACAGCTGGATTCATTGAGGTAATATGATTAGGGATGTACATAGGGCCATAGACCACCAGGTGGACCCCTGTATGCAGCAGTCCATCCATGATGCACCAGCTCACGGAATCCTAGAGGAGGCTACAGACTCTGTGGAAACACTCCCAGAGGTAACAAAAACTCCCTCCATCTGGAAGAGGACATGACATTTTCTGGGCTTGAAAAAAACACAAAGGTGGAAAAATTAAGGAGAAAGAGGACTCAAATGAACATTAATGTCACCTACACACACATATCAACTTTAAAAAAAAAAAGCTCTTATTTTTTCTAAAAAAAGATCCCAAAAACCTTCTAAATGGATTTTAGATCCATATTTCAATGAACCAGATGCTGTGACCAGACCTACTCTGATGGGGGTTTAACTTTTTTATTGTTAATATTATCATAATTTAAAATCTTTTCCTTCTTTTCCTCAAGGATTCAAAAGTGGCTGCATGCGTCCGTACAGTTTGGAGCTGGGACGACAAGTTAAGCAGAAGTTGCGGGAGAGACTCGGTCGTCTGATGATGACGAGCCATCCAGAAAATGAAGATGGACTCATGCACGTGGACGTCACATATGGCGTTGGAGTCTATCCTCCCCTTAATCATGTGGACACTTCTGGAGAACCAAGTCCAGGAATTCCACCAGCTAAAAGAGCCAAAAGCTCACGCTAAAGACAAGGCAGCAGTTAAGACTGCAAAGACTTTTTTGTACTAGTTAAATAAGATTGAACAAACTTGTAAATACTAGAAAAACAGTAGTAGTTGTAAATAGTAGAAAAATAGAACAGTTGTTTTCCACATCAGTTGCCTTCTGAGAGAAACTCCTGAATCCAGCACCAACCTCAAGTTCCATCCGAGCAACACTGCCTGGACATAAAAAAGCAAAGCCTCCATCTCTAGACAGCTACCACCTCTGCTTGCAAAGGCCGCTTCTTCCAACAAGAGATCTGTTCCACAGAGTCCACAGCCTCTACAGATCATATACACCAGTGCATCCACCTGCTGATTTGATCAGACAGGTGCAACACAAGCCTCCACCTTCAACCTCTGTCTTTATCTGCAAGTGTCGCTCCAACTGCAAATACTGTCATAGAGGTCTAGCCTGTAGCTCCACCCACAGCCTCTAATAGAAACCTGTAGTTTCCTCCACCTGCACTTCTGGTAGACAGCCGTTGCCCAACACTCCACCTTCTACCTCTGCTTGCAAAAGGGAACTCCCTCCACCAACAAATTGTTCCAGACAACTCAAGCAATAATTACCACCTTCTGCCTCCACCAGCAACCTGCAGAAGCCACCTGAACCTGCACATTCAGTCAGAGAGCTGAGGCACAGACCTCCATCTCCAGCCTCTGCCAGTGACCTGTAGCTTCCTCCACCTATGGATTCTGGCATAAAGCTTAGGCCTCAATTCCTGACTATACAGCTTCCATCTTCAACACACACTGCAGCATCCACCTGTTGATTTGTTCAGACAGGTGCAACACAAGCCCCCACCTTCACCCCACTGATCTACACTGTAGCCTCCACCTGCAAATTCTAGCAGAGAGGTGCAAGCTAATCATCCACCTAGAGCTCTGCTAGAACCCTGCAGCATCCTCCTTCTCCTCCTCCCGCAGATTCTGGCAGACAGCTGTTGCCCAACACTCCACCTTCCACCTCTGCTTATAAAAGGGAACTTCCTCTACCAACAAATTGTTTCAGACAGCTGAAGCCCAGACCTCCATCTCCAGCCTCTGCCAGTGAGGTGTAGCTTCCTCCACCTACAGTTTCTGCAGCTGAGGCCCCAACTCTTGACTACAGCCACCTGTTGGTTTATCCAGCACTCCATGGCTTCCTCAACCTGCAGGTTCTGATTGACAGTTTAATCCTCCACCTCCGCCTGTGGCATCTCCTGGCAACTTGCAGTTTTCTCCAAATGCAGCCATTTTAAACGTCATTATAACTTTTTGTGTCATTTTCACTTTTCTCAGCCCCCTGCAGCCCTTGCCTCCATCTCCAGAAACTTGAAGCCTGCTGAGCCCAGACCTCCAACCACAGGTTCTGCCAGTATCGGCCAGCACATATTTACGCCTGCAGCATCTTGCAGAAAACAGCACCTCAAGCTTCTGTAGTTTCCACCCACAGATTGAAGGTAACAGCCTTATCAGAAACAAATTGCAAATTTTCCCATTTTGGGACTCATAAAGGAATATCTAATCTTATCTTAACCTCCGCCCGCAACCTGCTATATGCCCCTCCAGTCACCACCTGCAGATTCCAGCAAAGAAAAGATTGATAACCAGTCTTCAACTGCCAGCATCAGCCTCTACCTGCAACTCCTGCCAGATATATGCAGCTAACCAGCCACCAGACATTCCCCTGCCACCAGCTATTACTAAGCAGTTCCAGTCCTACACTCCACTGGCAGATTCTTTCAGACACCCTGAGCTCCAACATCTGTCTCCTTCTATCACTCAAATGCAGCTCCTTGGTTCACCTACAGCCATGCGCATCCACAATCCCCTCCTCCTGAAAAGAGGCACCTTCAACTCCTACCTACAACAGCCCAACGAAGCTCATGCAAGCTGCAGTTAAAACCTAATCAATATGTTTAAACAGTTCAATTGTTGCAACATTTAATGAAGTTTAAGGATCACTTTTGATTTTTTTAAAGTCAGTAAAATGCAGAATAGTAAGAGTTGTGTATTACTTTTTGAAGAAAGCACTTTAATGTTCAGACTTGTAGTATTGTGCATCCTCATGCAAGCTTTATTACATTTGGTCCCATTAACACAGATACTAACACTTTGTTAAAAACTGCCTGATGTCCATGTTTTATTCATGAAATGCAAATCTCAATTGTAAAATGTTGTTAAGAAGTGACTGGAATAAATATGTGAACTGCTGCAATAAAAGTGGAGTAAATTGTAAAAATGTTTTTTATTTTTATTATCAGATCTCATGAAATGTATTTGACTTGAAATATCTATTTATAAAGTGTTTAACATAATGAAAACCAAAAATATTCACATTTTTTACACTTGCCTTGTGAACTCAGATTAAAATGTTTGTTACATAAAAGAAGCTTGTGGCCACAAGCAGTAAACACATACAGGTCTTCACCTCAGCCCTCCAAGTAACCCAAATACAATACAACTCAACTATTAATAATGATAATAAGTGTTTTACACTGTATTTTTCTCCAAGGGTTTGAAAACCTTTAAAATTCTAATATGCTTTATTTTATAAGGCTTGGGTCACAGATGTTCACATGATATCTTAAAAGCTTGCCATTTAGCTCACCAGAAAATAAATTTGTGTTTTTATTGAACTTATCAAATGTCAATGGACTTAAATGCCTTTTAGGGCTGGAAATTTAACATTATCAAATAAGAGCTTAAAAACCTGATTCAGAAGAGATTTCAAATTAAAAGCTTAATGTCAACCTGAGGAAGGCAACATCTCGTCTCTTCGTGGGCTTTCTCTGCTGATCGAGATCAACTCTGTTTTCCTTCACAGCAGACAGCTCCTCCTCCTGTCGGGGCGGAGAAACAGGCCAGGGGCTGAAATTACAACCCCTCGCCCCTCTGTGACCTACAGGCTGACCAGCTGGCTCAACCTGGGAACGTAGGTGACCCAGTGCTTCTCCTCTGACAGTTTCATAAAGCACAGTCGTGTCAAAGACAGTTTCCACGTGAGAACATGTAAGCCAAAAGACATTTTAAATATGAACCTTTATGCATTTGTGTACTGTCACATGGAAAACTGATGACTGTTGCTGAGGAAGTGGGAATAACTGCTCACACCTTAAAATCACATTTTATGTTCATGTGCTTTGTCATTTACTGTAGATGAACTCGACAGCAATGACAGTTTTAAAAGAATAATTCTCAAGGTTTTAACTTAGTTTGACATTTTGACAACTAAGTTTTCACACAGATTGAATTGGCCTCAGTGTTTTGGTTTGTAACAGTGACAGCAAGGATAGTAGGAAAGAGAACAAAAGTACTGCAAAGGTCAAGAGTTAAAGATGTTGTTGTTAATTTGGAAAAATACAACAAAATGTTCTGTTTTAAAAAGAAAATAAATGTTAAAAATGAATAGTGCAAAATGTGAAATTTCCTTGACCTAATAATGTGTCATTGTGTCTCACTATTTTCTGTTTCCTGCAGGCTACTGGTGTTTCGTGTCTACACGACGGGTTGGATGACGCGCTGGTTGGCAGCTCACAGTGAACAGATGCCTCACTACGTCCTGCTGATGGGGACAGTGGGTCTGAGTCTCATCTCCACCTTGAACTTAGTGCTGTTTTACAGACTGCTCAGAGCTGACATCCTCACCGACACACGCAACACCAGCAACAACCACTAGAGGGAGCCATTGCTGAGTTTCTCCTGTTCAAAAATGACTGTTTCTTGCCATTATGAAGTTCAAGAGGGGTTCAAGGACCTTTGCATCTTCTAGCTTTGGTTTGTAACTTCTGATGGCTGTCACTGAAATAAACAGCAAAGGTAAAATGCAAAGCAGCGTATGCTGCTAAGTTATTTGTAAATGTAATTCTGACCATTCAGTTACATATTGGTAGGTAATAAGTATGATTTTACCTTTTCGTTTAGTAAAATAAGTCATTTGTCAAAGAAACACCTCAAGAATGTGTTTATATTGTATGAAAAATGTATATTTAATGTTTGCAATGACAATAACTATTTTAAAGTATAAAATAACAAGTGAATTTTAGGTAAAAATTCACTCTGTAAGTTATTTAAAAAAAATGTTAAGCAAAATGACACCTGATTTGTTTTTTTCACCATAAAATAATAAAAATCTGCACGTGTGAATTTTTTTCTACACATTTGTTATTTGAACAAAAACATCTGAATTTAACTTGCAAAACAACTGGTTTCCTTCATTTGAATGTAGACCGACATTTTAATGGTGCTTAATCTCACCAACATTAATCTCACAAGTCAGGGTTTTCTGGCATTTTTGTCCTTTATTTTGAAATGACGGGGAACAACAGCATGTCCCTGTTTCAATATGACAGCAGAATGTAAGTCAGAGCTTTGCACTACATCATGATCTTTCTTTGCTGGAACAGAGTAAACAGAGTGGGACCTTGGCAGCTTGTTTTGGGTTGAACTTCCTGTCTCATACGCGGCAGGCGGATCTTCTCTGTCCTGAACTCTTTCTCATAGTGGGGACACATCTTAAGATGCTCAGATATGGACGGGACGTCTCGAAAGCACCAAGTGTCCACAGGAGAGAACAAGGAGCTGAACTGCCAAACCTGAAGTCACAGAGGGAAACAATGACAATTCATGTTTAGTTCTGGTTCAAGGGATGTCATTTCCATTGAAGACAGGGAGAAATCTCACTGTTACTTTTTTTGTTCTTTGACTTTCAAACTGCCAGTGAAACAATCAGTCATCTGAGCTAGTTATTAATGTGCATCTACAATAACCAAGAAGAGGGCAGTGATATGCAGACATTTAATCTGTATTCTACCAAAAAATACTGCTAGGAGGCTGAGAACAACTGAAATTTAAATATTTAAATGCCAACATTTTAAGAAAAAGAGCTTTTCTTAGCTCAAGCAAACAAGATAATCGATCTGTTATCTTAAAAAGAAAACAAAAGTATGTTTTCTCTTCTTACGTATTACTTTATCAGAGATCAGAGGTGCTGCAACAGGATGCAAAAATAACATCTCGTCCACTAAAGCAAAAATAATGGAAACATAGTCAGCTCTTGCTTTCTCAGATTAACAAAGTAAGTGACTGACCTTGAAATATTGGCTCTAAAAAAGTAATTGCAAGCGCAGCAGTACTCAGTTTCTGTCCAAATAGCTTTATTCTTTTTAATAAAATGTGTTTTATAAGCTCATTAATAGTAACTAATTATGGCGGAGAAAAAGTATAAATTAGCATAAAATTGAAATACTTAAGTAAAGCTTTAGAATCTAATATTTGTATTTGAGGAAGTAAACTTATCTACCAACCAGCCTATTTGCCAACCTGGCTGACTGTTTTTTTCACCCTACATTCAAAACCAAACCTGCTCCCTTACTTGATTCGGACTTGTGTTGAAATGTAGTTTCACTTTTCTCCTGTTTGCCGACAATGCCGTAGTTGAACGCAGCTTGAAGGTGGTACTATTTAGGAAAACAAGTACCAGTTTATTTTAAAGAAACAAAAAACAACGCCGAAAAGGACTCTCACCGAAAAGATTGAGCTTTGCTTTATTATTCCAGTGGTGACAGAAGTAGCCTGCTGGTGCAACAGAGTGAAAATATTGTGCTGCACAGTTTCTATTTTAATATTAAAATGTACGTGGAGTATCAAACGCACTTACTATCGAGGATGAAACATTTGAAAACAAAATACATTACTGGATTTTATTTAGTAATAATCTCTAATTCATAAAACATGTTTTATCTTAAAAAACAATTTTATCTGTGACTTTTCTTGTGGTTTTCTTTGTAATAATTTTACTTCTTAAATCTGGTTTTAATTTTTTTTAAATATTTACTTTTAAAATACTAATTATAAGCAATTTGTAATATTGTTTGAAAAGTTCTTTACAAAAATGAATAAAAAATTCTGTAAATACTGCTGGATTATTTCAGACTTTTACAGTTAATTATGTTTTGTTCTAATAATGTAAATCTGAAAAAGTGTGGTAATCAAAGCTGTCAAACAACCTCAGTAAAGTCAATTTACAAGCACATCTAAATTTTTCAAAAGCTTTGAGTAAATATACTTGTTTACACTAAGTCACACTTTATGAAGCCTATTTTTGTATTTTGTATTTTTGTCTTAATCAGGTAAAACTTATTTGAAAATCCTCCTTACTTTGACTTAACCCTAAAGAGCTGGATAGTAACAGACATACAGGAACATGTTGTTTGGTTAATATTTTAATAAAATAATATACAAAATAATGTTACCAGAGACAGTTTCTTGCTACTTAAACCCGTTGAAAAAAACTATTTCATAATCACAGGCAACCTAAATACCAACACACATTCTTAAATCATGATTTTATCATTTTAAATAAATACAACCGGAGAAACTATGTTAATATTTACTGCAGCTACTAACATAAATGTAAAACACACAGGAAGCCATATATATACAGCCTGTTATTGTTGAAGGTCAAAGAAATATTTATGTATTTATATTGGTACTGTGATTAATTTGTTAATAAGAAGTGACAGAAATGAATTCTAATTTCGCCAAAATGAAACACAAATTTAGACTTTAACACTTTTTTACACAGCAGGAAACTCTCAAATCTGTGACTCCAAAATTTAAGTGTAATAATGTTTCTGCTTTAGGAAATCTGTCGGTGATGTAAGACCACAATTAAACAAAGATGCCAACACACACCATGTATGTGTGTATACACTGTACACTGTACATTTGTGTGTGTGTGTGTGTGTGTGTGTTAGGAGTAGAAGGTCAGGACACTCTGCTGGTTTCCTCGGACCAGCAGCAGAGGTGGGAGGTCTTTGGACAGAGTTTCCAGCCAGCACATGTAGAGGGCGCTAGACACTGTGCCCTTCCTAGCCAAAGGCATGCTCCTACAGACACACAGAGAAAGTCCACAGTTAACGCACAATTCATCTTAAGGAACATGGATATGCTGCCAGCGACACTCAGATTTAAACCTGTTAACTGGGTCATGTACATTTACCTAAGTGGTGTACTTAAATACAAGTCTAAGGTACTTGTGACCCCTTCTACTGCATGTTAGAGAAATAATATTGTATATTTTACTTTACTAAATTTGTCTTAAAACTTTTTTTCTACCAGTCACTCGAAAAAAACTTTTTTTTTTTTTGATACAAAAACATATGAAGATTTTCTTAAGTGTTCCTGAGTAATAAGTACTTAATTTCATATACTTTAGGTACATTTTCCAGATCATGCTTCCAGATCAAAATTTTTGTAAAGTAGTGCAGGACTTTTATGCTTAATAGTGCAAGTAAAACATCTGTGTGTTAACATCTTTACACTGTTGCTGTGTTTTATGAACATCTAATCCATTTTTTAGAAAACCAAGTATGTCCTAAACTTGATTTACATGGTAAATAATTCATGAATAAAATAAAACATCCTATAATAATCTCTTAGATAACATTCTCCATGATGACATGGAGGTGGTAAGTGACAGTGATCAAGAGTAGAACAAACTCTTGGTTCTTACATGACGATGAGTTTTGCTGTGCTCGAATGTTCCTTCAGCAGCTCGTTCAGTCTGATCTGACGGTTGCTCTGAAAGTCACAAAGCAAGTTTGTGTTAATCTTTCCCATACTCAGAAGCTCTAATGTATCAGTGCAACTAGTCAGAGATGAAATGTGGTGTTGACCTTGGCCTTGTAGAGCTCAATTTCATTGTCAGTGATCCTCCATGGTTCCTGTGCCTTCAGCCTCTCGGCAGCCTCCTGCTCCATGTCGTCTTCCTTCAGCCTGTATGGCTCGATCAGCTCCTTAAAAGTCAGCTTACTGAGAAACCAAACAGAGACATCAACGTACTACATGTTATCAGCTGTAACAGCTCCAACCTTAATCAGCAATCATTTAAAACTGTTTATTGCTTTTGAAACATTTTTCAAACTTCAAACTATTTTGAAGACCCTTTACCTTTATTTCTCCATTTACTTTAAAGCTGCAGGATTTTGGTCTGAGAGCAGAAGTGTAGTTTTTTTTTTCCAAAACAAAAACTTCCAACTTCTTCTGCCATCACAATGATTTGAAAATGCTGCATGAATTTAGGCTTTTTATCTGTATACAAATACAATTTTAGGTCACTGAAAAAAACTGAACCACAGTGAAGATATTTAAAAAGTTATGGCTTGTGAGGTTAGGTAGTGCGCTGTTATCTTCCATGTTTGATGTCAGAGAGCGTGTCGTTATCTCCTTCGATTACATGAGGCTATATAGTGCTGATGATAATCTTGCTAGCCGAAAGTGTCTATGTGAAGTAGTTTTTTCTCTTCTTAGCTTCTTAATTTTATTCTTGCATCCACATCTCTGAGTTATGGTTGGTTTACTTCTATTAATCCTTTCTTTTGTAACAATACATTGCAACCATTGTAAGACTTACAGAGTTTCAGCTCCCTTCATTAAAGTTTCTGATAGGCCAGCATTGCTTAAGGGTTAGGGTTACATCCCCACTTTTTGGTTGGCATGTTCATGTCCCTTAGTGGTGTTTTTGCTTTTTTGTTGCAACAAAGTTTCATTTGAAAAAGCTCTTGTGAAGACAGATGATTTGTCAACCAGTGTCTTCAGTTTCTTGTGGTTCTTTTTAGAAAGCACTCATACCATACATCATCATGTCCACAAACCAATCACAGTACACCTCAGTGAACTGAGGGAGTGGAGGCAGATTCCATCAGAGGTCGTACTTGTGTTTCTTGGGCTTGATGTTGATGTCTCCGAGGACGTTTATGTCAGAGAAGTCGATCCTGAACCTGCTGAGCAGCGTGGCCATCCTGAGGGGACACACAGGCCACAATAAATGTACAGTATGTAGAGAGCAAGAACAATTGTGAAGTAATTATTTTGTAGAGTAAATCAGATCATGTGACTCACGCTCGGCGGTCGTGATCGATGCGGTTGATCTTCCCGCCAA
The DNA here is from genome assembly GCA_034780835.1 of Ctenochaetus striatus. Classification (NCBI taxonomy): domain Eukaryota; kingdom Metazoa; phylum Chordata; class Actinopteri; order Acanthuriformes; family Acanthuridae; genus Ctenochaetus; species Ctenochaetus striatus. The sequence goes on from JAUZTA010000027.1 coordinate 7,301,147, forward strand.
TGAAGACACGAATCCTGCAGTCGCCCCACTTGCTCCTGTTGGTCAGCAGGAAGGGGATCAGCAGAGTCAGACCTGCAAACAGAAACACTCATTTTCCTGACACAAGGTCATGATTATTTGAGTTATTTTTTCTTTTCTAAAACTGTTTTTGTTGAAGCCGAAACCTTCTGTACATTCAGAATACTACTAACAAATGGACAGATGGCTGCTGTGTAAGGTCAAACTGTGTTACAAAAGAACAAACTGGTGTTGCTTTATCAGGTTGACTTGCCCGCCTAATAATGCTTTAAGATTAAAGTTGGTGTAGAGCCATGCTTTGGTGTGCCGCCTTTGTCACCATGTTAGACATAAAAACTGACCTCCATCGTCAAACAGCCACCAGACGTCTATTGTTCCTTTGCCCTGTTTCTTCTTAAACTGCTGGCTGTTCTCCAGCAAACGTTGGTCAGTCAGACTCAGAGGAGACTTGGTCTCTGCAGCAGACGACATCACATGACACAAGGTGAAGTTAAAAGCACACTTTGACTTCAAATAATCCTCTGGTTTTCATTTCCCCCACTGTCAAATGGATGTTTGTGCGTCCAGAACAGAGAAAAAGACATCCAACAATTCCAACGCTACATGAATTACACTAAATTTGGCCAACCTCAGCTAGCAGTTTGCCCGTGTTTCCAGTCTTTGTGCTAAGCTAGGCTAAACTTACACGGATCAATCTTTGGCGGGGATAGAGATAAGGTAGACCAGGAAAACCTTTTCACTCATTGAAAAATAAAACAGGAATTGAAGGCCAAGGAGTGGAGGATGTCATGTGCCAAGATGACTAAACCTTCTTCTTCCTTTCATCCTCCTTTACCTCTAATTATAAGCGGGCTGTTCTGGTTGCTGGTGGTTTTTGAAGGACAGGAGTCAGAGTCTGAGTCTTTAGCCAGACTGACGGAGACCACCACCTCTTTACTGCCAATTGGTGGCTTCTCTTGGGACGACAGCAGCTCATCTACAGAGACAAACAGGATAATTGTTGTCAATGAACATCCAGGTAGAAATAAATGGGCATACAGTCCACAAACATGCTGATGTACCTTGTCCCTGGATGTGAGAGATATCCAGTCCATCCTGCAGTCGAAGAATCACCACTCCAAACTGCAGGTCAAAGGCATCACTGGAACAAAGCACAGATAAATCAAACCAACCATCACTGTCCTGCACATGAAATCTGCCTCTTAGATAGAACATACATTTATCCCATTATGAACCAAGAAAACTCCATCTGCTATCAAATTTCAGACTTCAATAACTTCAAGATGATTGTTCTTTACTTTGCACTCATTCGCTTCCTGAAAATTCTGACTGTACTGTTCTTTAATTAAGGTGTGAAACAAAAAAATGAAACTTGTTCTTTTAATCAGTCTAAACATTTTTCATTCTTGAATGCACTTTGCACATTTTGGATTTCAAACTTTGCATGCAACACAAATTAAGTCTGATGTTGGAAGGTTGGGTGACAATTTTTTTGTTCATTTGTGCAAATTACATTTTTAAAATATTACAAATAAGCTCTTAAAGTGTTGTGTTTCAAAAGTTCAACTCATAACTGTATTGTAACTTTTATATTTACCAGATTGTTAAGATTTTGAGTTAGCTTAATAAACACATATTTTGTAATCTTTGTTTTACAAAGATTGATAAACATACTACATATAAGCTGTGAAGTAAACCGTAATGTTGGTGCTATCTCTGCTGTATTGCTGTATTAATAACTACTGTGCTCCTCAGGCTACTTTCTTCTCTGGCTGTTGTGACTTCTGTGGACAAAACCCCCCAAAAAATCTTTTAAAGAGGTGAGCAGCTTTTTAAAAGCACTTCAGTTCTTACTGTATAGTGTTGATGTAAATCTCTACATCTCTCATGTCTCCATCACTCCAGTTGTTCTTGTAACCCATGACCAACGTGTTTGGCTTCAGACGTCCCAAACCGACAGCCTAAAGGCAGACAACAGAGGTGTGACAAACAAACCAACTGTGCCATGATGGCAAGTTACTTTTCACATAAATGAGGGAAGTGTGGTATGACATAAAGACAGATGGGGTTAATATTAACCCACAATAAACTGATAACAGAGACCATGGTATACTAAAATGATTTAAAACAGGATGCATGAAGGAAAATAATCCTGACTAAAAAAAAGGTCTCTGGAAAATGAGAGTGAAATGGAAAGTATTCAGAAACATTAACAGATCAAATGTGTATCAAGTTACAAAAGGAAAAGTTAAAGAAA
>JAUZTA010000027.1:7445660-7457176 GCA_034780835.1 Ctenochaetus striatus
CGATCTCCTGCAAAACTGAGAAACAATGAAACACTATGAGGGGAAAGCCATTATTGCACATAGGTGAGACATTTTCCAAAACTTCCGTGAAGGAGCAGATTACATGCAGGGAATTCTGAGACGGTTTTACAAACTGGTGTTGAGTTACAACAACAAAGCACCGCGGCGGCTGGATTTAGACGCTACTCTGCAAGCTAAGCATGCAGAAGTTTGTTTTCGTGGGTGTATGTTGTGATTTTAAAAGTATTTTCCCCGCAGCAGAAGCGTTGACTGACAGCTGATTCCATCTGAACGCAAATATCAGATCCTCCACCTTCCATTAACCACAACAGATCTAAGTATAGCCATTCTTTAGCCTTATGCTAATACATGTGACCATGTATGGGGAAGTATGGCTTAGAGCGGCCTGCAGTTCAGCTTCAATGTAGTTTCTTATCTCAGCAAAAACAAGGGACAAAAAAAAACTAACCTTAATAGCAATGTCTTAATGATTCACCAAAATACATGAGGAGCTATTTTTATGCGTCTGTAAATAGAAAACAAAAACTGTGCCACTTTCCTGATGCAGCAGAGTCTTACAGTGTTTTGGATACATCTTGAGACGCAGCTACTGTGATAGGTAGTGAATCCTATTCATTTGCATTATCCAATTTTAAGCTCTCTGGTTTTACCAGTTCTCCAGCATTCCCGCTTTAGCGTCGGCTCTGAGGAACCTCTGAGAACAATGAGGCATGACTTAAATGAAACAAGCGTGCAAACATAACAACCTTTAACATTTCTTGCCTCTCCCAATCTGACGCCTGAGCTCATACACGTCTTGCTGTCATCTAACTGTCACTTCAAAAGCAAAAGTCAGTGCACATGACAAGCCAGAGGCAACCTGAAGAGGTCAAATGTGCAGGTAAAGAACAAATAGTGGGAAAATCCGGGTTTTAGACTAAGAAAAGTATTTGAATTTATAGAATTGATCATCACGTTTATCATAAAATCAAGTCAAGTTATGTTCACTCTGTCCCCACTGCACCCTCCCGTGTACAGTCCAGGCCACGCTGAATCACACTGAAGATGAAAGTGTGAGTTGAACTTAAAAAGTATTCTAGCCTGCAGTAAAAGAGCTCTGGTCTCCACAATTCATCGTCCAGTCTCAGCCTGCCTTCATCGCTTTGGTGTTTCTTGTAAGTTGAATAAAGACGCAACAACATGAGAGTGTATTTTCTGATCAAGACTTGTAATAAAAACATGATTCAGCTTCAAGACACCAGAAGCCACTGATAAGTAAGTTTAAGAAAGTTGTGTGATTACTGTCATGTTTCTGTGATACAAACATTGAACCGTGAGATAAAACTAAGAAGGATATTTATGAGGCAACAGCTGCATTTTTAACCACTTGAAATGTCAGTTCTGTAGCTTTTAGGTTTTTTGTGTTTATTCTGTCAGTTCATCGCAGAGCTGGAATTGTTGGCAAATAATAAACGGTAGTTGATTGAAAAAGTTATTCTAAAAAAATGCCCAAAGTTTGCTTGTCAAATGGAAAAAATGTGCTGTCAGGGAAACTGTAGCAAGTCCTTTTCTGATGAAAAATAGTCTGACATTTTATAAACCAAATGATTAACCAGGGAAAATAAGCACTTTTTAATCAATAATGGAAAAAGTTGCATCTAGACTCTCAGGCATTAAAAAAATATAATTTGTTGCTGTAACTTCTTTTGTAATTCTGCTCTTTAATGAATTAATGATCTGCTGATTTGTTAGTCTCAAACCCATGAACTTCCTGAATGCAGAGGATGTAAATCAAACAGGAAAGAGAAAGAAAAGATAAAAAAACATCACAGCCCACTTTGTCTGACACTTCAAGACATTAAATCTCATGTCTTGTTTCTTCTGTATTCTCACATCTCTTTATGTGTATTTGTGTGTCATATGCTACTGATTTTAATAACATCCAGAGTCATTTATTTTTCCTCATATTTCTAATTAACTTATTTCAGTGTTATTCTTGTGTCTAATGTCAAGGATATTTGTATAAATTTCATTTTTCAAGCTTTTAATTATTTCCCTTTTTTCTTTGCCATTTCAAGTTAAATTTTGCTGCAGGAGGATCTTGATTTCTCACACAGGAGTCGATAAAACCTCATTGAATCTAAACCTTTAATCATAAAAACACCTCATTCCTCATCCGTACAGTCTTTTCTGTGGGGCAATAAATCAACAGGTCTGACGTGGCTCTCGGCAGGTTAAGTCAGGTGCAGATAAGTGAGGATAGTCCTTCTCTTTACGCAAAGGCACATCATCGTGATTTACAACAGTCTTTAACAATTAAAACCCTGTGAAATCCTTGTTGTGCAGGCTTCACAACTCCAAAATTACCATCTTGAGGCCTCTTATCCTGTTGAAAGGAACAACACAGTCTGGTGGTAGAGCTGTTTACCAAGCTCGTCTTCCTGCTTGCACTAACAAGCTGTGAGCTTCCAAGTCTCAGAGCCGCGGGAGGCAAATGGACCTCGACACGGAGATGGCGAGCGAGCAGATTGATCATCTTTGCCATTTGAATAACCAGCTTAGTGCATGATGGGAGTGCAACGCACAGGGAGCGAACATAAAGGTCATTTTTCAGTCGCTACGACTCTGGTTCATCTGATAGTTTATAAACTTTAGTCACCCTTTGCTCAACAGCTGTCGATTTACGGTCGACATTAAAGCAGCACTTTGGCAGCTTTGCATGTTTTGTGGCTCCAAATGTCAGGAACTGTTTGGACAGTGCGGACTTCAATACCCAGAAATCCTGTAACAAATTGATACTGTTATGCCTCAGAGCAAAAGAACCCAGAGGACGTTAACAGCTCTGAGTCCGGCTCGCTCTCAGCCGTTTGCATTTGGCTCAGGTTCAGATTCGTCACTCTTCGTGGAAATGACTAAACCACAGAGGACAACTTCATTTTTGGGCAAGGGGGCTGCTTGTTTTTGTCTCAGCTAGAATTGATAGTTCTTGAGAACAGGATGTAGGAGAATTTATGTGCAGGTGGCCACTAACCTAGAAATGAACCTATGAATTTGACTGTGAGTAAAAAAATTTGTTTTTTCAGGCGGAAGAACTGAAAAAAACACATGACACTGTATTAACTTAACAACAACTTCCTCTATTTTAGACTCAACAGTGTGACTAAGGTGCACATTGTGAGTTTGGCATGTTGAGATTTTTTAAAACTCATCTGCTGCAAGAAGCATTTTCCATTTTCTTTTTCTTGCTTCTCATTATAAAGCTCTTAGCATGTTATGTAATTAAGTTTCATTATTATATTAGTGGTGTTTTCTTCCATGTTAGCTGTGGTTTATTGAGCCGGTGAACTTCCTTTATGCAAACAAAAAGGCAAAAATCACTCTGTCATGTGAAACAAGTTCAATTCTGCGGCGAGTTAAAATCTGCTGCTTCAACAACTCAATTTCTCTGCGAGAAGAAACTGAATTCTTGTCGCATCCGTAGCTCAGTTTCATCATGCAAACCTCACTGAGGGCTTCAGAACCACAGAAACACTGTTTAGCGACAAAATTAGCTAAAACTACAGCTTCCTCCATATAGGACCTGAGAGTGTGACCAACAGGGCCTCAGGAACTGTACTCGGCTGTACTGCAACTTCCACGAGCATCATGTGACACACACACACCATTCGTCTATTACTGGAAAAGGAGCTCTTGTGAAATGTCGTTTAAACGACTATCACTGTTATCAGAAGTTGATTTATTCATCCAACAATGATTTTTAAGTCCAGGAAAACAGAACTATTTCATTGTTTTTCATTCATAAACATACATAAACAATATGACTTTTAGCTTCTCTCATGGGACTATTTGCTGTTTATCTTTATAAACTTAATTCCTTTAGATTTTCGAATTTTAGTTCGGACAAATGGAGACATTTGGGATAAAAGATTTGTTCCCCCTTATTTTCTGATATCAACCAACTAAAAGATATAATCTGCTTATAAAAAAGAATCAATAGCTTGATCAACAACAAAAAAAATTCATTAGCTGTGGACCTGATGACACATTTGACCCACAAACTCAGCAGCACTGAGCATCAAGATGACAAGTAGGACAAAATGCAACCAAAAAACAACAGAACCAGCTCTGTGCAGACCATTTGTGGACTGATTTTTCAGCTCTTATTTTGAAAGTGCGCCTCCTGAGGTCCCAGTGAGCCACAGCTGCACTTTCAATTTTGCCTTTTTTATTTTACTTAAGCACAAACAGGAACAAAAATAACCGAGACAGTGACACTTTAAAAGACTGACCGGCTCTTTTTGTGCTCAACAGATACGACTTCAGCAATAAAGCCAGCGGTGGCTGTCATCGCAGCCTCTGAGAATTTATAGGCAGAAATAAAATACAGATGTGGGATAGACAGGTACATGAGCTTTGGAGATGCAGTGAAGCAGGTGAGCATCAAATAAATTCACATTCCTCTCACTTTTGTGTCATTCGATACAACTACTAGAAGAGGACAACACTCAATCACTGCGGAGTGAGAATTCCGTTCAGCTTGGCACAGATTTAATCATTTTTCCAAGTATTACAAGAACACTGTCAAATTTGATGCAGTCCAAAAGATGATTAAAGAGACCAAAATAGACACTTTGATATCTGGCCTGCAAGTTTTTCTGTGATTGATTTGAATGAAGAAAAACTTGACAAAATTACAGCATCCCATTTAACTTTTCATAGAACAGCTGAGTTTTGTACTAACTTGCCAAACTAAGGTGTTAAATGTTCCCTTATGTTTCTCAGTCTGCTCAAACATAAGTATCACTTTTTTTAAAGCTGCATTGATCAATATGTTTTCTATTAACATTGAATTAAATCTTTATAAAATGTAAAAAGGACAATCTGTGCATAGCACCAATGGAAAATACAGAGTTAGTGACAAGCTGGTGAAATTAGTGTAGCATTTCACAGCCAAAGATCCAGAGCTAAAAAAAGACATCAAATGAATGTCTTCCACATGTTTAAATAGTAATACTTTGCCAACACGCCGGCCTTTATAAATGCCGGTCTCACCAAATGATGACAAAAAGACATTCATAATTGTGTTTTTATTAATAAGTTGCTAGAAGTTGGATTAGCCTATGCATGGACTTACAGGGTTGGTTTTTAAACTATTGTAATGTAGCTGGGGAGCTAAGTGCTAACAGGCTAGTCAGTCAGAATTGTGTTAGCACCAGTTGCATCTTTCAAGTTTGCCACCAGTTTAGCAGAAGCCTTTTTTTCCAAGTGTCAGAAACATAGTGTTGATGGAAAAATGTATTTCTCCCAATCACTCTTGTTTCATATCAGCTCAAAGGTCAAAAATGTCCAGGAAGATTGATGCAGGAGAAATTAACGTGTCAAATTTCACCGAAGTTGAACATGACACATCAAACTGTAGCAGTTACAAAGCAATGGAGTGATTTCCCTTAACAATTATTATTAGAAAATTAGTAAACATTTGATACAATACACTTATATTTGATGAGTGGAAACAAATGAATCTACTGGAAGATTTGCAACAAAACTGCAAAAAAGTACATACAGTAAATATAAACAAACTTCTTCTGGGTGGTTTATGTAAAGGACAGAGAGCAATGGATTAGTATTGAGTGTATGTGGAGCATTTCGCACCTTTGAGATGAGCTCGTCGTGGTTGGCCAGATGTGCCCGGCAGTGGATGCAGCTGTAGGTGCGGTGACAGGATGGCAGGTAAGCCTGGAAGGTCTTAGACTTGGTCATCTTCACCATGTCAGTGGGGCAGGGCTCCTCGCTGGTGTCAGGGCTGGCACTGGAAGAGTTGCAGCTCTGCTGGACTTGCTGACAGAAGAAACACTGGAAGATGCAAGCAAAAGCCGTCGTTGTTGTGGAGTGGGTGTGTGGCACGCTCCACACAGACACCACAGGAGAAAATCAAACCTGCAGGGTGAAAACAATGACAAAAAAAAGGCAATGTGTTCAGAGGCATGTTCCATACTTCCTATTTTTAGATCTCATGATCTTGATTGCATTTCAAAAACCAGCACAGCTCATTTACTCAAGCAATCATTTGATTACAATAATCTATTATGTGATTACAATCCCATGTTGTTGACTATCAACATGGCTCCACAGTGATGTAACTTAATATTATGACACGTTAAACAAGCCCTTGCTTAAGTAAAGCCACGTAACTTGGTTTACTTTGTCACAAACTGTTTTATTATTTATGGTTTATGACTTCTTCTTTTACGACTTCTTTATTGTTTTGTCCCATTGGACCAGGAGATGCAGGATGAGATGATTGTGACTTTTTTTATTTTTGCATTAGAAAAAAAATTGTGTAATTATTCAAGAAAACCATCAAAAGACCAATATGTGTATCTTTGAATTTCTTAAATTTGTCTTAAATACTTTAATATGCTATATGTAATTTCTGCTGCTAGAGGTCTCTCAATAAAACCAAAGCCGAAAATGTTGTTTGATGCCGTTCTGAAGTAGTGGGGGATCATGGGATTTGTTTGTATCATTGTTAAACAGCCAGTGTTGCAGATGAGAGTTTATCTGACTGACTCAGGCAGAAACATTCACAGACGAGGTCATGATTTAAGTTTTATTTGTGTTATATTTAGTCACTTCCTCACTCTCTCACCGGTGTCGATTTGGAAGTAAGCAACAGGTGACAAAATGAAACGCACTGTCAACTAGAATAAAACTGTGGAATTCTGTGAGCTTGAAAATTGTTGGAAACGCAACAAAATTATAACAAAGATGTAACTGTTTTTGGACACGTTAAAGTGGAGATGTCACACATACATTAGCCTTAACCTTAAAAAATAGCATTTTGTGTTGCATTAACAGTTTTACTTAACATATCTAGAGTATTTTTCTTGCAGCAGTTAAATGTTTTGGCAAAAGTGCGTTGTTCATTTAGCAAAGTGAATAAATCTTATCTGCACCTTGTTTGGTGGTTAACATGTAAACACAGTGTAGTCTTGGTTGTCATGTCTATTGATTATGATTTAGATTAGATTGCACTTCTCTTTTATTTTTTTAAATCTGGGAATGTAGTGACATCACTACAACAAGGTCAAAGGTCAAATTGAGAAAGAAACATTCTTTTTTTAGACAATCAGATAAGTTGTAGGTGAAATGTTGTTGATAACCCCACACTGGTGGAAAACTGTGTGCACACAACTACAAAGAGTGCAGTGGGTCAAAGATGAACCAGGAAGTCAGTCAGTAAATGGTAGCAGATGTTTACAACAGGTGGGTGACCAATAATTCTACTGTTTGCCTTCATGTTGCTTTAGTTTTAAGATTGGTTATCAACTGGATTTCTTTTACAATCTGTCAGATCATCTGACTGCTTGTGTTTCATGTCCTGCTGGACCTTTTTACAGCGATGCTAACTCTCGATCCTGGTGAGCACAATGTTATCATTAACTATAGAAACCACAACCAAAATGACAGAATTATCCCAAGTTGTTATACACAATATCCTGGTTATGATAAACTAAAATTGTACTTTGAAAATTTAAGAAGAACAAACAAAAAAAAAGCAAACACAAAAGAATTATATTCATAAAAGTGTTTAAAAAAAATCTCTATACAGGAGCGTTATCATTTTTCATGGCTGAGATGAATTCAGCCAGCCTGCAGGAGACTGAGCTCCACAGAAACAAATGCATACCAGTTCAGTTCATACGCAGGACAGACTAGAATAGCCGATGAGACAATGCAGTCAAGACACAATGAATGTGTGACCTTTTAAAAAAGGGAGTCAGATTGACAAAAACATCTCTGCAGGTGTTCGGCAACGTCAGATTTCCACTAGAATGAACACCTGTTACACCTCCTACTGTTCTCCTCTTTGAACTTTAGCATGACAGGAATTTTGGATTCTAGCTCACCATAAAATGACATCCGTGCTTATGCCGACACCAAAAATATGAATATTTAATATTTTAAAAATTCCTTGTATAACCTGCAGACTCAAGAGGTAATTCATTTTCTCAAGAGACCTCAAATGACATTAAAATCTGCATGCTTTACTCAGCAGCAAATTCCAAATGAAAACTTTTAAGTTTGTCAAACAGAGCAATTTTGTTTTACTTTACCCATTTCTATTTAAATATTCCCTTTTCTCTTCCCTCTTTGCACACTGTTGTCTTGGTCTCCATGCTGCCCACTGCCTTTAATGACCCTTTCATTTATCTTGCCTATTGAATTATCATTATTAATTGCTTTGTTTGTGTGTTTGAATCTGTGGTTTACACAGAGTGGGAGCTAAAAGACTCAGCTGTCAAAGGAAATATTTTACACAAGTGTTGTTCATGTAAACACTGCTGTCTGTGTTCAAAGATGATGGCCACATGATGTCTTTAAATGGATACTTAGGTTTGATGTGACAAAGGTTAGTTCATAGAAGGAGCCATCAGCTAATTTATTTTAATTGTATCTTGTTATTGTTGATGATTGATAAAATATCAATCACTGTTTTCATTTGTATCTGCAGGACTGTAACTCTGCTCAAAATGCAGAGTACAAATTAAGTTGAATTTGATAAATTGCTGTTTTGTTTTTCACAAACTCTTAAAAGTATAATCTTAAGCTGCTTAATGTTACAATTCTACACCAGCTATCCTTACTTGTACACCATACATATCTTAAAGTAGCTTAACAAAGTGAACTGTGGCTAACTTTGGATTTAAACTGTTGAACATTACTGTCTCAGTTTGTTGACTTCACGTTGCTTTTCTTTTGACTTCTGACTTTTGCAGAAAGACAAAACTTTTTCTTTAAGCTTTTAAATGCAGGATTGGATTGCAGAGGATACTCCTTTATCCATCAAACCTAAATGTCCCTCTGAGGTTCTTAGTAACAACCAGTTAAATGCAAACTTGTGATTTTAAACTGAAGAAATCCCTTTAGTATTACAGACTTTAGAAATGTATAAATGAGTTGTAAGAAAACATCTGAAGTGTGTCCAATTGAAAAGTCAACTATATTAACAAAATAAATACTGTAGCATCACAAGCTAGCAAATGGTAACTTTAAAAAAATTACAGTTTTAGAGGCACCAAAGGGTGTCAGGGTGCTGCCAGGGAGGACGAAGGTGTCTGGTCTGAGGACCTCAGAATCGCATCTATGCTTTTTTGCAGACGATGTGGTTCTGCTGGCTTCTTCAGATCATGACCTTCAGCACACACTGGGGATGTTTACAGACGAGTGTAAAGCCACTGTAATGAGAATCAGCAGCTCCAAATCTGAGGCCATTATTTCTTGCCAGAAAACACTGGATTGCCCCCTCTGGCTTGGGGGCCAGTTCCTGTCACAAGTCAGGGGGGTGAAGTATCTTGGGGTCTTGTTAACCGGTAAAGGGTAAAGTCCATTTTTAGATTAACAGGTGAATTGGTGCGGTGTCAGCAGCAATGGCGGCCTTGTGCTTGTTCACTTGATTGTTGTGGTGGAGAAGGAGCTGAGCCGAAGGGCAAAGATTTCAATTTAACAGTAAAGCTTTGTTCCAATGCTCACCTATGGGTATGAGCTCACCTGTGAGCATGAGCTTTGGGTAGGGACTAAAAGAGTTAGATTACAGATACAAGGCGCTCAGATACATTTTCTCCTCAGAGTGCTCAGTCATCCAGAGGAAACTCTGAGCAGAGCCACTTCTCCTTCCTGTCAGAGCCAGTTGAGGTGGTTTGGGAATCTGATCAGGATGCCTCCTGGGCACCTCCCTCTGGAGGTTTTCCGGGCATATCCAACTGGTAGGAGGCACAGGTGTAGAAGCAGAACATGCTGGAGGGATTTTATATCTCATCTGGCCTGGGAATCCCTTGGGATCCTCTGAGAGGATCCATAAAATGTTGCTGAGGAGGTGAACATCTAGATTTCCTTGTCTGCTGCCACCTTAACGTGGCACCAAGGTCTTATCTTCTTATCTAGTCTGACATTATTGGCAGAGTGTTTCAAAATTTAAGGCCTGTTCTGTTATTATTGTAAAATGTGATTCAAAATCCTCAAGAGTTACATAATAATTTAACGCCTTTTATCAAGATTTAGGTCAGATATGTAGACAACATTTACCTCCTTAACTTTTCATTCTAAGGAGTTTTAAATTAGCCAGCTAACATGAGCTTTCTCAGTACATTCAGTAGTAAATGAATGTAACAGTTTCAGCCGGTGGTTAGTTGGTTTAGATGGTAAAACTAAATTCTTTATTATAACTACCTTGTTTGCTTTAAACCTTTTGTTAGACCTACTACTGTTACTTAAATGACGACTGTGAGTGTATTTTCTCACCGCTGAGAGCAAGTGAATGGCTGCACTGTTCTCATGATCACCTTTCAGTCAAACAGTGTAGGCGGGACTATGACATATTGTGTCTTTTGTTTGTGAAAAAAAAAACAAGTGACCCATAGGTGGTGCTATTCATCAGCTCAACCACAATGGATTTCACTTCTTATATTTACAATACATTTATACTAAGAAAAACACACTTTCTGTGCACCACAGGACCATTTTCCCCCATGGCAAAGAGCAACCAGACACTTGACACAGTAATGAGAAAAAGATCTACTCACATGATTATGGTTTGTACTTAAGCAGGGTAAGGCTAAACATAGGCTGTTTATGTGACAAAATAGCACTTTTTTCTTGTCTTTTTTAACCTGATGCTTCTTGTGATAGAGCATTTGTAAATTATAACAGATGACAGGCACTGTCAAAGTTTAAGGGTTTTATTTCCATCGTCTTATTATTACCCAATAATAAAGAGGGTCAAATCAAGGAAAAAAAACTACCTGTTGCTTGAATATTTTTTATAGAAAAAGTTGCCCTAACAATCTATTGTCTACTGCACCACACAAAACTCAGTCATTTTAACTAATCACAAAGAAGGTTGCAACTTGTCAAAGCAACAATAACCCTGCTGCATCCATACAGTGAAAACACAATGAAACTGAGCTTCAGCGGCTCCAGAAGTTTCCAGTTGAGCTCAATGTGCTGCAACAGGAAGAGCAGCACCGAGACAGAAGCCAGCAGCCAGACGAGAAAACAAAGGGGCTTCCGCAACTCAACAGGAAGCAGCCGTGACGTGAAGCATGGCTGCCCAGCAAACATATACACACACACACATACTGTATGAACGCACACACACTTGCACGCTGCAGAAGGTGAGAACTGGCAGCCCGACCCAGTGACTCCAAGCCATATTTACATACATACAGTATAATCTGCATGGGTGCCTGAGACATAATCCCTTCATGAAAAGGACAAAATCCCCTTTCTGAATTAGCCCAGTTTAACCCCGGCGGCACGTGCGCAGGAAAGGTAAACACACACACACACACAAAAGAGCTTTATGTGTGTCACGCTTCAGCGTCGTCACCATCAGTGATTAAATGAGCTTTATGCAGTGAGTCCTTGTTGAAGAAGAGTTATCACTATATCACACCATGAACATATGCACACAGGCGCACAGACAATAGCACGTTGTTTATAGCATTGAGACCCCC